>WBNH01005891.1:0-91601 GCA_013401255.1 Urocolius indicus
TTTAAGAAGAAATATATATATATCTGTATACGGTAGTGACTCACTGAGCAAAACAAGCAATCAGACCAACATTACATGAGCTCTCAGCAGAAGATATAAAAGTGTTTCGCTTGAACTGATTAACCTTTTTTAAATGTACCTAAGAGGTTTATTTAAAGTCGTGTTTTTATTCCACTTTTTTGTTTGTTTGAGGGGAGGTTTTTTGTTTGTTTGGGGTTTTCAGGTAGAATAATAAATCTGGCAGCTGATTTCTGCAAGATTGTTGTGTATTGGATTCCTGACCATTCAGATTGGAACTGCCCCAGCAGTAAGCTGCTGCTTTTGGAAGAGGGAGGTGATAGTCTGTTCCCAGTGCCCACAATGGCTTCCTGCAAAAAGTAATCAAAAAAAAAAAAAAAAAAGAGGGTTCTGTACAGTTCTTGCATATGTATGTATGAGTTATAGCCAGGAGTTAACTTGCCAAAGCATTGTATTTGACTGACAAAAGGGAGTGGGATAGTCCATGTAAATTTAGAGAAAGATAAGATTCCGACTAAGAGCAGTGACAGTTTTCACAAGGCATTTTAATGCCCTGCTGAATTTGATTGTGGGACATTTGGGGCTGGATTGGGGGTGCTGGGCTTTCATTTGGTTGGTTGAGGAGTTTTTTCCATTTTGTTTTCAACTGTGCCACAAATGGAAGGAAAACACAGGCGTCACCTCTCTTCAACAAGAGCTATAATGAAGTTATCGTATGTATATTTGCTCTTGAATCTTTGCTGGCCAGAGCCCCAGGCAGCCGAAGTTAGTACTGCTGTGGAGCAATTCTGCGAGTCGTCACTGCAAGAGCCACATGTCCTGTTACAGGGCTGTAGGTGGTCGAGATAAGGACTTGGCAGATCCCCTCAGAATACCATTGAGAGAGTTAAGATTACAGGTTTAGGGCAGTGCACAAATTCTGCTCTAGGCACATGAATTTCTGTGACCAGAGAGCCTAAGCCTTCTCTCGCCAAGGTAACAGCAGCCTTAATTTTCCCACACGCCAACTATGGTGCAGATATTAACTTCACGTTCTCTAAAAACATTAATTTAATATACTTGTCAGACAAAATCTTCCTGCATTACTTAGATTTAACTGCTGTGATATCTGGGATACAGGAGAGTACAGATTGGTTTCTCCAGTAATTCCCTGCAAAGAGCTTTTTGCTCAAAATCTTTTTGTCTTTGGGATTCTCTGGTACCTGGGACTTTTCCCCAGGGATTAGTGTTTCAGTTTTGTTGCCCTTGATGTCTGACTGGCTTGGGATGCAATTCTGTCTCTGCAGGGCAATATAATCCAGTAAATATTTTTGCCTTGTTTGTGGCTTTTTGTTGATTTTTTTTTTAATAGCAGGAAGTAGATCAATATGTGAAAAAAAAAAAAAGTACTATGAGGAAATCTTTGAATTGTTAATGGCTGTACTTTCTCCTCTGAAGAGCATTGGTTTCAGTTCACATACTACAGGTAATAGCACCCATGAACACCCTTATCCAGTGCTCGCGTTAATAACACTATCATCATTTTACAAGTTATCTCCTTCAAAGATGTTTTGGGAGTCTTAATTAATGAGCTATATTGCACTCTAAGAATTATCACTCTGAAATACTCTACTTGGATGTAGCTGTAAGAGCCCACAAGATTAATTTCTCACTTCTAGTCACTGTCCGTTTGGAGGCTTTTTTTTGTTGGAGGGAGGCGATAGGTTGGTTTGGTTTTTTTAATCAGTAGTTACTTTGCTTGGAAAGGAGGTAGCAACTGGGAGCAGGTGCCTGTACCTCAAACTCCAGTTCCAAGTCCCCTGCATTTTGCTAAGATACCAAACTGAAAACTAGAATGTCTGCAATATACAACTGAGCCCTGACTTCCCTGGTCTCTTACAGGAGAGGGAACTACAGTCTTCCGTTGCTTCTGCTACAGAAGTGATGGTCTCTGGCAGAGCAGGGGCTGGAAAACTAAGGGTGGTAGGATTTTAAAACTGCAAGACTACCCAGAGGATATCTGTCAGATCCCTAAGAATCATGAATGCATCAGCAAAGCGCTGTACCAGACCTTCATGGCGGGTAAAAGTTGATTTCATGTTTTACTTCAAGAGATTGAAATACCATTTTCCCCTTTGAACACCAGTTTAATTTCTATGGGAAGGAAGTACCTATGCCATCTTATTTTTGTAATAGTCTGAAAATGCCTATGAAGAGTCTCATTGATGTTTTCCCAAAGAACTGTTTTTGTGTGAAAATGACACAACAAACATCACCAAGATGAGGAGTATATAAACTCCAAGCAGGTATCCATACATCATGTTCTCCAAAAATGTGGTGTTATTTACCCTAGAAGTGTATCCTCAAGTTCACAGTTTTGTTTTGATTTTGGTTTTTGATATTTTTAAAATGAGATTCATGCTGTTAATAGAGGTTACAGGAAGTTACCCCTGAGGCAGAGTCACAATCAGGCTATTTAGAGTTGTGTCTTTGATCTTACAAAACTCTGTGGACATTTTTGCCCATGTCCCTTCTTTTTAATTGCCTGTTAGAAAGGTAATTGCAGCCATTGGTTGAGTTCAGATTTTTTTTTTTTTGGTTAGTTTATGAGTGGCTATGGTTTGTGTTGTGTTGTTTCAGAAAAAATGTCTCTCTGTAACTCTTTCCCTACTCCTGGTAACCAGGTAGATACTTGGGGGTCCAAAACAGCATTTTTGCTATGTAATCAACAGTACAGGCTATGGCAGTTCCTTGCTGCTGAGCTCAAAAGGAAAGAATAAGGGAGATTTCAATGTTTTCTTTCCCCCTTCCTTTCATTCAGTGCAGGGCCACAAAGATGATGGAGTGGAGCATCTCACTTATGATGAAAGACTGAGGGGGGTTGGGCTCTTTAGCTTATTGAAGAGAAGACTAAGGGATGATCTCATTAATGCTTAAAATATGTAAAGGGCAGGTGTCAGGAGGATGGAGCCAGGCTGTTATCAGAGATATCAAATGATAGGACAAGGGGCAATGGGTACAAGCTGGAACATAAGAGGTTCCAAAGAAACAGAAGGAAAAAATTCTTCACTGTGAGGGTGATGGACAACTGGAACAGGCTGCTGAGATGTCCCTCCTCTGGAGACGTTCAAAACCCACCTGGATGAGTTCTTGTGTGACCTCCTCTAGGAGGTCCTGTTTGGTAGGGTAGTTGTTTGGCAGGTCCCATCCAACCCTTAAGAGTCTCTGATTCTGTGGTTTTGTGACTAGTGATAGAATCCATCTGATCTATCTGAAGATAGTTGAAACCAATTCTTCACTCACCCATCACACTTTAGTGAACTGTGTGCTTGTTAGTACAGCAGTACTTTATAGAAGTTCAGGTACAGAGAGCTGAGTGCATTAATCTACTGCAAAGGGCTCTCTATGGTGGCTTTTAGTCAAAGCCTTTTAAGGAGGGGGCATATGGTTACACAACCTAAACAAAGGGAGAAGGAGGTGTTTTGGCAGAGGCATGAGCTCCTCAGAACTGGAGACATTTGCTGAAATACACGGTTATGGTTGCTGCCTGGCCCACTTGATTGAGCCTGCCCTGTAAGACCTGTCAGGGTGTGCATGTAGAAAGCCAGAGAAAGCATCATTGCATTATGCCTGTGTGAGACACTGAGATGGGAGAAAGTCTGTCGGGAGCAATCTGACCCTACCAACTAGCTAATCCAGAGCTGATGAGTACAGGAAGGAGGAAGTTATATGACCAATATAGTAAATCACAGAGATAGCTATTTGAAAGACATGCTGCAGGAGAATCGTAAGAAATGATGGAAAGTAATAAACTCTGTAAACAGCAATGATTTTTTTAAGATCCCAGTGCTTGTGGGAGTGCTTCAGGAAAAGGAAGAGAGAAAGTAAAATACAGAAAAGGATGATAATATTAGATGAGAACAACAGGAGTCAAACCATGAACTGCATTAGGGGACATGGAAGATTGCAGTGTTTTAGATAAGGAAGGGACCAAGATAAGTAGTGAGTCAGTAAACTGAGATAAGAGCAAGAGAGAGAAGGTAATTGGAGACGGTGCACTTAGTGGTCAGTGGGCCAAATGTGTTAGGCTAACAGAGCTGCACCAGGGATGTCTTTGGCCCTGGTAGTGCATCCCCAAGGACAGGAATATCAGAACTGACTTTGGAGTGGTTGTTGATAATTTAGCGAAACCATCTGCACAGTGTTTGGTAGCTATTAAAAGAGCAAACAAGATATTGGAATATGCACAGTGTGTTCTGGGCTATAAATGTAGTGGCTTTATTTGTCCCATTGTATTGAAAAAAACAAAAAAGAAAGGATACCTTATAGGATAATGGGCCAGATTGTGGGTTGGTGTAAATCAGCTTGGTGCTCTTGAAGTCAGCTAAGTAGCTTTATGCCATCAGTTTGTGGCCTGTTTTTATTAACCTATATGCCTATCTGGTGTGGTATATATGCAGTATGCTTTTTATTGTTACATTATTCAGAAAGATTTACAAGTTTTCAAGACCTGAGGAGTAGCAAGAGACCAGTAATAAAAGATTAAATTAAATTTTACGTCTTCTCAATTCTACTGAAGTAACCAACTTGTTCTATTTTTTGTTGAGGCCTCTGCTGGAGTCCTTAAACATCCCTTTACTTCTTACAGTGATCTTTTGTGATCAGTGCTGGCAGACTGTACATGCTGGAGTCCCTGCTACAAGTGGCTCTGCAAAGGTAGCTGGGATTTGTAGGGTCAGGCTGCCCTCCCAGCTGTTCACAAAGGTCATGTGGTTGTTTTAGAAGTCTTAAGGAGTGCACTAAGCTTCAAGCCATTCTTGGGACTAGCAAACTTCAGATAGGTTGCAGATTTAGCCACAAAGACTAGACTTGCAAAGGAATTTCAGACACTGCTCTGCTCCGTATTACAAGGCTCTGTGAGCCTAGCCATAAGTGTTTAGGATATCAAAAGGCCTCTGCAAAATATTTCATAAGATGGTCAGCCGAACCAGTGCTGAGAGAAACAAAATGAGTGAGGACCTAGATCTGCATCTACAAGAGAAATAAAATGAAAACCACCTTTGTATTATTATTTTAGAGTTTCAGTGTGGCACTGCAGGAGAGAGGTTGTGGGAGTTAAGGCAGTTGAACGTTTCATTGAATCCCAGAATAGATGCCTACACCCAGAAAAGAACTGTTAGTTTTATGCAGTGTATGCATGTGCCTGCTCAGCATTCAAGCTTTCAGGAATTTGATTTTTAGTGTTTCGTTCTTCCTAACACATAGGGTAACATTCTGCTCAGTAACAAGTTATCTTGTAGACACCTTAATTCTCTGCTTTACAGTATATCAAGTTTCTTTGTGGATCTAGCCTTAATGAGGGAAGAAGCACTGCCACATAAGGAGAGGTCAGTTCCTGAAACTGTGTAATCCATTAAACTGAGTAGTTTCTATGATCACTGTCTAGCCTTGGGTGAGTGATGTAGCTTGACTGTGGCAAAACCAGTGCATGTACCTCAGCTTGGCTTATTAATGCTTATGCCAGCTAAATGGCAGAAAAGCAGTTCCACATCTCACATAACCTTTTCTTGGCCCTCTGACTACTTCTGCAGTTCTGATCTCTACATCTAAATTTATGAAAGACCCAGAAAGGTACTGAGAGACATCGTAAGAATAAGCAAGACTTACAAATGACTTTTGTATTAGCAGAAACTGAAAAGGATTCCATTTGGGACAGATTGAGAAGAAATAAAATCAAGGTCATCATAAATTGTTTGGAGAATGACAAAAATAAATGGAGGGACAATTGAATAATAAGTTGAGGCATTTAAAGAACATCAAGGAAGTACTTTATCACACAGTACAATTATTAATTAGTGAAATTGATTGGTATAAGCTATTTTTCACCAAAAAACCCCACAAGTCTTAAATTTTAAAAAATGCTTAGACAAATCCATGGAAAAAGTGGGCATCAGCCGTTCTCAACTATGGTAATGAAGTCTCCAAATCAGCAAGTCCCTGATACAGAAATTATCAGAGGACATCCCAGATTCACCCTCTTCCCCTACTCTCTTTCTAAACATGGATACTGGTCTATCCTGGAAAGGATGGACCTTTGGCTAGTGTCCCTTGGATGTGAAAAATATTTGAAATGAAGGTACAAAATTCTAGCAACACAAGATAATGTTCTGTATCCTACACTTCGTTTGAGTCCTGTGATTGAACTAAAAAGGATGCAACACAAATGTCATAGAAAGTTTGGATCTTATACTTAATCTGTAAATTTGTATGTGGAATCCTTTGCCTGTAGGATTTGTTTTCCTTGCTAACAAACACATCCTTTACAAAGGGCTATTATCAATTTGTGTGTGATTACTAAGCTGCTGACACTGAGGACAGTTAGCTTTAAAAGGAGAAGAGAAACACTGCCACGTTTGTGTTTAACTGCAAACTGCATGTCTTTCAAAAAAGAATAAACAAAACAAACAAAAAAATCCCCAAAATCCAATATAAAAGCTTAACCAACTAGTAATATGGCCATTTTTTATCCCTGTCACTTAGAATGTAACATTTCACTATGTATTTTTTCCTCTATGTGGCATTTTTGCATAAGCTAAGTCTATTTAGTAACATATAGAATTGAAGAAGGAGTCTAAAGTCATAATCCCCCAAAATAAGGAGAGAGAGAGAAAGCCACGCTAATGACTGTCTTTCCCTTCTAATATTGCCTCTAACTCTATCAATAACATATTCCATAATCCTTTAAGTTCCATCCTCAACAGATAACATTAAGCAGTACATATCCTAATTTCATCAGGCTTGGACTTTTGCTTAAAACCTTTTTTGACATCATGCATCTATATCAACTGTATGAATAGACCAGTGCATCTGACTCTCTGAAAACAGGTGCGAATCCACACAGATCTCTCATGACAAGATGGTTTGGATTTTGATGGGATGGCTATGATGCACACAGACAAGAAGCCCCAAATCTCTCCTGTAAAATAATAGAAAATCCTCTGGAAATGCCATGTTAATTGTGTCTTCAGTTAATATTTTTTTAGAAGACAAAAGGCAGGTTTATTTGGCTGTTTTCTGTTATTTGAGGGTGCCCGTGTGCATAAACTGTAATGGAAAGTCAGTATTTCTGAAGATTTATATGAGGATCTCGCCATGGAAGCATGACCTGCTGACTCATTGTCCCAAAAATTGTATCAGTCTAAAATATCATTGCAGCTGTGGTCTGAATTCTCTAAACAGGACAGAAAGCAGATTCATACATTAGGAGGACAGTGTGTCACATATGACTGTATCCAGTAAGGAAGAGCAACGAAAGAATCCTAAAAGAGTTAAGCATAAGAAAAGAAGATTATAGCTCTCAGCCTTGCTGCACATTGGCAACTGCAAGCTGTAAATTGGAACTCATGAGAAGTAAAAATTAGAATTACTTCCTCATGAACCTTTAATTCTAGGGCATTAGATGAGTTCATCTTCTTTTGGACTGCACATCCAGGATCACTTTTCTATCCAGAAGTAAAAGTAACTCAAGACATTGGATTTTTTTCACTACAATAAGTGGTCTCAAATTTGCTAAGAGAAGGCCATCATAAATGTTCAGTCAAATGTGTTAAAAAGTCACCAAAAAACAAAGATGAATGAACATAGTCAGAAAAATAGACAGAAATGTTATTGCTAAAGCAAAGGATCCAGTGGGACTTACACACAGTGAAAAAGACATCAAGAAAAGCAAGTCAGTTCAATGACTCAGGTTTTTAATATTTTTATGGGTATGGGGTAGCTTCCTTTTTTTACACAACCCTACTTTATGAGGGAAAAATAAGTTTTCCCTTTAAGATGTAATAGCCATCAAGCTTTCTAATATTTTTCTTTATTCGTGTTGTTGAAAGATGATTTCAGATTTAAAGCTGAAACCTGTAACCCGTTCTTTACTGAATGCAGTTGTCGCTATACCATAATTATAGAATGCATTGTGGAGCAATGTGTATAATGTTTTTATTGACACAGATGTGAAGGAGATGTATTATTATGCCCAAGCTGCTTGTTATTTCCATGCTGTTTATTTGTGAAGGCAGAACAGCTCCTCCCCCCAAAATAAAAAAAAGTCTTTCATAGCAACATTCAAAAGAATCTTTTTTTTCTCTAAGACTCATATGCTCAAAAAAAGAGAGAGAAAACTAGTCTTCAAATGTTTAGAAATTTTAGTCTTCAAATGTTTAGAAATTTTTTAATAGTGGCACAAATTTCATTGTTTGTCTGCCTAGAAGTTCATGATGGAAAAATCTCAAGTCTTGACAAAATGACATCGAGGTAGAGCACTCACACACGTGTTCTAAGTGCTTCTTGAAAGAAAAGTTATTAGATTTTTCAGAGATTTATAAGACAAAAGTTGATGATTCCTGTCTTGCCTAAACTAATTCTAGAAGTTGAACTAATGTAGTTAGATCTATCTCAATTTGTTTTCTTGTGTTTTGTTAAAACAATGAAAATTATCTTGGATATCTCCTGTCATAGATTTCTGTGGGCCCAAATCTAGAGGTTCCTCAGCAGTGGGCCTGTCCAAATGTTTTGCAGTTGTGCTGTGGAAATTGAGAGAAAGGCAAAAGGAAGGAAGAAACCTTCCACCTGTAAAATATGAACTATTAGGAACTTTTTTGTGTTGTACTGTCATCTTCTATTTTCTGTGGAGGGACTCAGAAATAACCACCTTATTATAAATTTATCATCATAAGGTTATAGGAAGCTCTAAGGAGGACTATTTTCACTATCTGAAAATATCAAGGTCTAAAAGTTTACTAAGATGTCACATACCACATTCTGAATGGTTTTCCAGATGTAGAAGACTGGTTTTAAGGAGGATCTGAGCTTTAATTAAATTCATCTTCTTTGATCTTTATTGTTGTAGTTTTGGAAGAAAATTCCAGATTTTGTGGGGAAAGGTGGGAAACTTTATCAGAAAGTAAAAGAAAGGAAAAGAAGCTTAAGTTTTCCAGAGTGCTGGAATGGGAAGTTGCCCAATGGAGCAGGAAAAAAAAAGTTAAAAATGGTTGGGTAATTACAGTTGACATACAGCTTTGTGATTTACTACATGAATACTATTCATGTACATAGACTCTATAGGCACTTTATATAATAGCCATGTAATTAATGTATACATTATTAATATATAAATACTTCTATTGAGAGATGTCGTTAGTGATCCTGCTATACTGAAGCTGTAAGATAGAACTCAGTGAGATCTCCGTAAGACGTTTGTTCCTGTCTGTCAGACAAAAAAAGCTGGAGTAAATTCATCCCAATACATAAAATCTACTAATAAAACTGTAGGATATTTCAAAGTAGCCAATCTCAATGCCCTGGAAAGGGAGCACATAGGCTGATTTTCATAGAATTGTAGAATTCTTTGGTTGCAAAAGACCTTTAAGATCATGAAGCCCAACTGCTAGCTTAACACTGCTAAGCCTATCACCAAGGTTTAGTTTAGTGATATGCCTAGCAGTGTTAGGTTATTGGTTGTACTCAATGATCTTAAAGGTCTTTTCCAACTGTAATGATTCTAAGATTCTGTGATTCTAAACCATGTACCTCTGCACCTCAACTACACATCCTTTAAATATCTCCAGGGATGACTACTCCACCACCTCCTTGGGCAGCATATTCCAGTGTCTAACAACCTCCCAGTGAAAAAGTTCTTCCAAATATCCAATCTAAATATCCCATGGACAGCTTGAAAACAGTTCCTCTTGTCCTATCACTTGATACTTGGTATAACTGACCAAACCTACTACCTCCTTTCAGGTAGATGTGGAGAATGAGGCAGGTAAAAAAGAGATGGAAGTGGATCCACAGTCGGATCTCTAGGGACATATTAGAGGAAGAACTGCATTGCTACAAAATATATTCAGAGTAAGAAATATGAAACTGTTTTTTCTCTATCTTGTTTCAAAATTGATGTGGAATTTAAAAAAAGACTGAGAAGCAGTTCTGAGGTGAAGAACTTTTAACAGATTCCTGTTACCACCATAAGATAATCTATTTATTGCTGCAAGTTTCTGCATAACAATAGAAAAATGTTCACGTTCCCCTAAGAATTGTAAAATAAAATGTCTTCACAAGACTTCAAGAAAAATAATAATTGGTAAGCTTAAGGTTAAGTATAATGTTAATATAATTGACTTGTTCAAAAGAAGTTAGATTATTTACTCACAGTGTTTCAATGTACACAGATCAAGTGCTTTCTCTAAGTCTATCTTAAGGTCTACAGACTTGATGTCCCTCTGCCTTTTGTATACCCATATATGATGTATGGTTTCATGAATGTGTGAACATTCTCTGGGCAGTTGGAAACCTGAACTGTAAAAGAATGGACATTAAGGCCCAAACACAATCTGAAGCATCAGTTTTATCAACAATTGCTGTCAGCAGAACTCCATTTAGTGGCTTGGTAAGATCTCCAGCATTTCACAGTAGTGCTATGAATTTTTCTGTATGGTTTAGATCACACATAGTCACACAGAATCTCAAGAGTTGGAAGGGACCTTGTAAGATCATCTAGTCCAACCCACCTCCCAGAGCAGGAACTCCTAGAGTAGGTCACATAGGAACTTGTCCAGATCAGTTTTGAATGTCTCCAGAGAAGGACACTCAACAACACATCTGGGCAGTCCCTTCTAGTGCCCCATCAGCTTCACAGTGAAGAAATATTTTCTTGTGTTTCTTTGGAATCTCTTATGTCCCAGCTTGTACCCATTGCCCCTTGTCCTATCATTGGACATAACTGAGAGAACCTGGGTCCATCCTTCTGACACCCATCCTTTACTTATTTGTAACCATTAATGAGGTCACCCCTCCATCTCTTCTTCTCCAAGCTAAAGAGCCCCAGCTCCCTCAGTCATTTGTCAGAAGGGAGGTGCTGCACTCTCTTCATCATCTTTGTGGCCCTGCACTGAACTTTTTCCAGCAGCTCCCTGTCCTTCTTGAACTGAGGGGCCCAGAACTGGACACAATATTCCAGATGTGGTTTCATGAGGGCAGTGTACACGAGGAGGAGAACCTCTCTTGACCTACTGCCCACAGCCCTTCTAATACACCCCAGGATGCCATTGGCCTTCTTGGCTCCAAGGGCACATTGCTGGCACATTCCCCAGCCTGTACTGGTACTTGGGGTTATTCTTTCCTAGATGCAAAACTCTACACTTGCCCTTGTTGAATGTCATTAGATTTCTCCCTGCCCAACTCTCCAGCCTGTCCAGGTCTCATTGAATGGCAGCACACCCTTCTAGTGTGTCAGCCACTGCCACCAGTTTAGTATAAGCAGCAAACTTACTGACAGTGCCCTCTGTTCCCTCATGAAGATCGTTAATGTATCTACTGAACAGTACTAGTCCCAGCACCACCCCCTAAGGGACTCCACTAGATACAGGCCTCCAACTAGACCCCGCCTCATTGATCACCACTCTCTGCCTTCTTCCCTTCAACCAGTTCACAATCCACCTCTCTACCTGATCATCCAGCCCACACTTCCTCAATTTTCCTGCGAGGATGCTGTGGGATATAGTGTCAAATGCTTTACTGAAATCAAGATAAACCACATCCACTGCACTACCACCATCTGTCCACCTGATTACATCTTCAGAAAAGGCTATCAGCTTGGTCAAACATGACTTCCCTTTGGTAAAGCCATGTTGGCTGCTCCTAATGACCCTCTTGTCCTTGAAATGCCTGGAGACAGCACCCGGGATAAGTTGTTCCATCACCTTTCCAGGGATGGAGGTGAGGCTGACTGGTCTGTAGTTACCTAGCTGATCCTTCTTGCGCTTTTTGAAGACTGGAGTGACATTTGCTCTCCTCCAGTCCTCAGGCACCTCTCCTATTCTCCAGGACTTACTGAAGATGATGGAGAGTGGTCCAGNAAGGTATGACTTCAACCAGGCTTTAGCTTTCCTAGTTGCTTCCCTACATCCTCTGATAACAGTTTTATATTCATCCCACACGGCCATCCCATTCTTCCATGATCTATAGACTCTCTTCTTCCATTTGAGTTTACCCAACAGTTCCCTATGGGGTTCCCTGTGGGTGTCCTGGCTCCCGTTCTTGATTTCCTACCAGTTGGGACCTCAAAGTCTGTTGAATTCAACAAGACTGGGACAAAGATATCCCTCTTCTACCTCATTATCATATGAATGTAGCTCATCTCATATCTCTTATTGGATTTTGTTTCTTTGTTTACTTGCTATGGGGACACTGATTTTTTCTGCCTCTGCCCCTTCTTTATTCACATTTATTCTTACCTAGAGCATGCAAACTGAGCAAGGTTAAACCAATCAGCATAAATAAAAATGAAGATAAAAAGCAAAGAACTGGGCTTTGGCATCCAGTTTTTGCTGTCTTCATGCAAATCCAAGAGTTTTCCTTCATCTGTGGTGTTTTTTGATCTATAACAGGCTATTATTTTTATTCTGCATCTCTATCACCACCAGAACAATGCAATCTGCTGTTTCTTCTCCTCTGATGAAAAAAGTATTTTTTTTTCCTTTTATCCCACATATTTCACTTGGCTTGGATTCTTCTTTTACAGTCTTTCATTGTGAAAAGCCCCTTTTCAGGAAGCTAAGGCCAACACATCAACATATTCAGACAGATGAACATGTCTTCCAGGGAACACTGTGACAGAGAAACAGTACAAAATGCAAGTATCTACAGTCTTTAATCTTAGTGTATGAAATATTTGAGCATCAAGACCACTATATCTATACAGTACATCTTCCTTGCTGAAACATGCACATACAATCATTTCAAACTCTTAGTTTCCTACATCAAGATGAGGGGTGTTTGTCAACTTGTGACTCAGGCAGCCTGGACTGTGTTTATAACACTGCTGGTGCTCTTATTTTTCTGATAAATTTTTGTGATAAAGAGGATTCTCCTGCTTTTGTGAAATGTTTTGAGTTCTACAGATAAAAATATTCCATGGCAGCTAAGAATTAATGCCATTGGCTGATTGTATCTGCCTTTGTTGTTCAACTTGTAAATTCTCAGTCCTGTTCAATACTTTAAGCTCACAGGTTTCTTCTTAAAGCAAGAAAACCCTAGAACATCTAAAACCAATATTGTATCTCAGGTCTCAGAGATATCAAGCCACCTGCAATTGATTTTGAGAGGCACTGAAGTGTATACTTTATATATCTAAATAGTTTTACCATGCCCCACTCAGCTTACTTTTTATCTATTGATAGAGTTGTAACTGTTCCTCATTAAAGCATGTCCTGCTTACACCTAAAGTATTACTGAGGAGAAGATAGCTTAAGATATATCAAGTATCTATTTTGTGACTAATACATTAGATTGCAAGATAAATATAAAAATATGTTTTCATCAGAGATGGTGGAAAATAACGATTCCTTTCCTAGCATGTGTTTCCACACATGATTAGCCTTCAGCTATGTAAAAAGCTTTTTTAGAAGACATTACCTCGCTTAAAGTCACTCGACTTCAGTTGAGGTAACGTACTTTGAAGACATAACCTCATGGAAAAGATAAGCAATTACCTGAAGTTCTTCATGTTCCTAAGCAGCTATGAGCTTCTTAACTGCATTGAGTGCTATACAATTTTTTTCATTACAATATGATGGGATCAGAAAGTGTATTTCCTGCTTTACAAGAACACATTGAGATATGAGAGACGTAGGATCTGGAGTTGAATCCAGCTGCATCTAGTTCACTGGCTGTGCACTGGATGCAATTTCCTACTCCTTCACACACAGAATCTCTAAGGAATTCTTCTGGTGGTTGCTATGTGACCCTTGCAAGGAGCAGTGCATTTAGGCAAAGCTTCTGCACTGAATCCCTACAGCGATTGTCTGCTGTAGAATTTAACAGCCCTAGCCCTGCAGAACTTGTTTCCCTGACTGCAGTTCTTTTTGAGACTGGAGGTTAAGATAGCTGGCAGGAGCTGGATGGGAAGGTAGAGGTACAAGTCCTGTAGAAAGCTCAGGACTGTGTTTTGGCTGAGCAGCAGTTTCATGCCACTGTGTGATGAGAGGAATTTTGGGAGCCAAGTACTCCCCTCTCATGTTTTGGTTTTCTACTCCTATTTGAAATTTTAAAAAAATGTCTTAGAATATGACATATGGGTTAATCCTTGATTTCTGCAGGACTGCTGTCAGGACAGGCATCTCCTGCTCACCAGGATGCATAATGGCAGCTCTATGCAACTGAAATTGTTCATGATTTTGAGGGCTTTTTAATCTTATTAAGATAAAAGATTAAGCAGAGTGCTTGCATATCTGGTATTCTCTGTAATTAGTACAAGGTTATTATGTCTTCATACAATTGCACCTATCCCTAAGGTATTTTGTAGAGTTGAAGGAATGATGGAGCAATAAGTAATGTTTTTACTACCATTTCCTGGCTTGTGAACCAAGATCTGTCTCATTTACATAGTTTTTATTTACAAAAGAGGAGAATTCGGGACACTTCTTTTGTTTTCACTCTTTCTGTTAATAAATTAGTTTAGTAAGTAATAAAAACAGGGGCTAAAGGTCTACTATGTGATCCATCTAAATCACAATGACCTTTCTTCAAATGTGAGCTATCAAAAGTACAGCATGAGCATGGCTCATTTGAGACCTTGAAATTTGTTTGCTTTTGTACCTAATGCCAGAACTTAAAACTCTGTTCTCCTAAGGCTGAAAGGCTAATGTACTAATTTACAGTGTCATGCAGCTGCCTATTGGGTTGAGTTTTCTTTTCCTCTCACAGAAGGTTAATTTCCATAAAAGGGATTTCAATTTGACTGGGCTTGTTTGGACAAGATTTTATGGGATTTGGTTTCAGTCATGATGTTTGATGTCTCATTGCATAAAGAAATACAGTGCAAGGACAGAGAATACTGTTTAATTTTTCACTAAACAAGCGTATCAAGTGTCTTTTTGTACTAAATGTGTGTGCAGGTGTGTTGTCCTGGGCTACTGGAGTACTTTCTTGTGTCTACTGCTTAGCAACATTATGTTAACCTAGAGGCCCTTGTGACTCTGGTCTTTGTGTTGCTTATTTTCAAGAAATACGTAGCAGAAGATAAAAATGATTGAACTAAATGATAGGCAGTAGGAATCAAACAGTTCCACTTGTCTGGTCCGAGTTTCATAGCCATCTGAGGAAAATGCTTGATTGCTAGATTATTTTCACAGCCACGTCTTAAAAGAGTGGTGAGAGGCACACAACAACCCAAAGAAGACAAAACCAAATTAAAATAATTGATAAATATGCACTTGATCAAGGAATACAGCTCTTGAAGTAGTTTCTACCAGTTGGTTTGTAATTAGAGCTAATAACATTGGTTAATAATAGAAGACAGGTGAAAAAAATTCTTGATTTTCATCTATCAGATTCCTTTGGCATTCTGAACTCTCTACCATGCAAGAATCAAAATGTATAACAAAAATTTCCATCAAGGAACCAGTAATATAACTAAATGAAGTAGAGGAAAGAAAAATCTCAAAGCAGTAAACAAATCCATATTCTTTAACTCTAGTGTATGAAATCCAAGCTGAATTCAGTCCTCTACAACCTTGCTGAATTGAAAGTCATCTGCAAGGGGTTAAGTGATGGCAGCATTTGCCCCTGCAACTCATTTAGAAATACATCTTTTTTTGGCACAGTTCAGCAGAGATGAAAGGCAACAGCACTTTGTGAGCTTTACTGAGTAAAAAGGTTTAAAGCAGCTGACAAGCGTCATAAGATATTGTTGTACCAGTTTGTATTGATTGTGCTGGAGGGCACCTCCTTCTGGAAGAGGATTGATTTTTGTGTGTTTTCACAAAGAGATTTTAATAGTCTTTGTGCTTGCTGTCATGTTGCAAAGACCCACAAGCAAGGCATGTCTGGTACCACAACTTTAAATGATCAGCCCTTCAGCTTCCAATAAGCATCAATTAATGAAGTATAAAAAGATCTCCAATACAGTTACATTGAAAACCAATTTTTATAAATGACAAGGTCAAATTCTGACTCGTGCAATAGCAGAGAAAGCAATGCCATCCAGAAATTAAATTAGCTCAGCTTCGGAAAGAGATTAAGAGAAAGAGTACTCAGTTTTTGATTCTTTGTTAAGAAGGTCAAATTTTTTCTTAAACTCAGGAAAATGTGAAAGCTGTTAATTGCAATCATTTGAGTCACTGGATAGAAATTTTTTCCTAGAGGTTTTTTTCTTTCTACTCAGAAATTTCATGCTTGTCTCATTTCCTGAAATAAAAATTCACAGAGAAGAAATGACTAGCTATTTAAGTTTTTTTCAAATTTGGGCAGAAAAAGCACTGAAGAGAGTGTGTATTTTCATGCCTCGTATATGTAGATACAGTCAAATGACCACACTATTCCTAAAGGTTTATAACAGATCAATGAAATCACTATCAGTACAATAGTTTTTCTTTAAATAGAAAACTTCTGTAGGATTTAGCCAGGTTGAAATAATCATGTTTCTGTTTAATAAAAAAAAGTTTGAATGCAATGGCATACAACATAGTATGTATAGATTCCATACATATTTCTGTGGTGCCTGAAGAAGACTGTGGTCAGCAGGTAAAGGGAGGCTATCCTCCTCTTCTACTCTGCCCAAGTAAGGCCACATCTGGAGTATTGTGTCCAGTTTTGGGCTCTGCAGTTCAAGAGAAACAGGGAACTTCTGGAGGGAGTCCAGTGGAGGGCTACAAAGATGGTTAGGAGATTGGAATTCTCTTATGAAGAAAGATTGAGAGACCTGAGGCTGTTTAGCCTGGAGGAGACTTTGAGAGGGGACCTTATCAATGCTGTTTAATTCCTAAATGACAGGTGTTGATAGTATGAGGTGGCACCTTTTTCTGTAATACCCAGTGTCAGGGGTAACAGGCACAAGCTGGGACATGGGAAGTTCCACCTGAACACGAGGAAAAAATTCTTTACTGTGAGAGTGCTCTGGCCACAGGCTGTCCAGAGAAGTTGTAGAGGTTTCCAAACCTGCCTGGAAACTTTTCTTTGTGACTTTATCTAGGTGAACCTGCTTTAACAGTGGAGTTGGACTAGATGATCTCTAGAGGTCCCTTCCAACACTGACTCTTCTGTGATTCTGTCATTTAAAAACCCCCTATCTTTCTATAATAGGATAACTATAGTAATTTTTAAAGGCTGTGTCTGAAAATTTCTATCCCCTTCTATTTGGCTTTGGCACAAGATGAGGGAATTCTTTATTTGTAAGCCCACTTCCAGCCCAGAATCAGATGCCATTTGTGTTGGGCTGCAGCGAAATATCTGCTTTAGTAGAATTGGAACACTGGTTGTTGCAGCTGCTCCAAACAGTAAGTGGTGCATTTATGGTTTCTCATGACTACAGTAGGTGAAGGCCCCTCCCCAGGTCAGTAGTTACTGCTGGAATTTTCTTGACTGTTGCAAGTGCCATCATTCAGTCATGAATGTGCTCATTGTGGATGCCTGAAGCTCTGTCTCAGCTACCTTCCAACACAGATACCCTATTCTCTCCTGCTTCTGTTGTAATTCTTACCTTCTTACTTGTCATCTTATACATCTGGAACAAAAACAGGTTTTGCCACAGAGCCAACAGGTAGTGCAATTCTCCTATCTTTGCTGTGCTAATTTGGCTTTTAGAAGCAGCACTGACAATGAACATGCCTAAATTAGTTGCCCAGAGTCAGATAGGAATAATATTGTCTGCTGTTTATTTAGTCTTAGTGGTGCTCACAAAGCCTTTTGAGTTTTCTGGAGGTGTGTATGTGAGTTGTATCCATTATAATGCAAATTTCAGATTAAGCCCAAATCAACATGGAAGTAAATAAAATTAATAGGACTGTTTTTAATGATGTCTGTATTAAGTTGATCCGAGTTAAGAAGATTTCTGAAGTAAAAGCTTTTTTTTTTACTGTATATTCATGGAGTATTTTGTACAGTGGGGTCTGGAACTTGTTTTTTTACTGCTGCTGCACTAAAAATAGCAGTGATGTAATGTACTTTGCAAATACTGAGCTTTATTGTAGAACCTCCAGCTGCAGCTTTTAACTTTTCCTAGTTTGTAACTTTAGTTGTAACTCTCCCTGGATATTCACACATGCAAAGCCCAATTGCCTAAGTATTGGGAAAAGTAAAGAGCAAAGAAATGAGAAAATGGAAAATGTTGCATGGCTCTTAAGAGATAAAGATGGCACGTATTAGAAATAAATCAAACCTTCATTTAGTTACTTGTTTGTATAGAATATTGAAATTGTGAGGTTGGACAGAAAAAAGTCTTATTTTACTGAAATACATATCTGGAGTATTTCAAGACAAATTATACTCTGGACATTATCAGAAACATCAACACTATTTTTTAGAGAACAAATATGCAAACAAAGAAGACTGCTTCTTTGTACAATACTGAACAGAAAAGTAAAAACGTAGAGAAAATGTGGAAGACAGACAAAGAGAGAATGAGTAATACAACTTTGTGAATCAGCAAGTATTGGCAGCAACCCTTAAACTCTTAACCAGCTGGAAAAAGTTGTCTATGAATGTAAGCTTGAATACAGAATATTTTTATTCTACAGGATATCAGAATAAAAAAGACAATATATATACTAAATGTCTGAAGATTAAAATAAATTATAAAAATAGTTAATATACCTATAAAAATCATGATTTATATACTACATGGTTTGTATTTTGCATTTTTTACACAGAGAACAACTACTATGTCCTCCAAGCATATGAGTCTTGATTTCTAATGTAAGAGAGTGGTAGAGTTTTCATTATAGTGCAGTTTTCACCTTTCTTTCATAAAATCATAGAATGGTTAGGTTGGAAGGGACCTCTAAAGATCATCTAGTCCAAACCCCCTGCAGAAGCTGGTTCACCTAGATCAGGTTGCACAGGAGCATGTCCAGGCGGGTCTTGAAGACCTCCAAGGAAGTAGACTCTATAACCCCTCTAGGCAGCTTGTTCCAGTGCTCTGTCACTCTTACAGAAAAATAGCTTTTTCTTATATTTAAATGGAACTTTTTGTGTTCCGGTTTCATCCCATTATCCCTTGTCCTATCACTAGATACCATCGAAAAAAAGGGAGCCCCAACCTCCTGACACCCACCCTTTAGATAGCTGTAAATGTTAGTGAGATCTTCCTTCAGTCTCCTCTTTTCTAGACTAAACAGCTCCAGTTCCTGCAGCTTCTTTTGGGGAATGGAAGGATAAATTCATTTGAACAAGACTAGATGAACAGTAGAAGAGTACTAAAGTGATGAGCTTTTTCCCATACAACCTCTGCATGAGAAAATTCTGCCTCAGAGTTAATTTTAAAAGCCTGTGATGTTTATGTATATGTCTGTGTATCTATCTATTATCTATCTATCTATCTATCTATCTATCTGTCTATCTATCTATGTGACATAATCCAAGAAGTTTTCAAAGGATGATGCAATGTGAGAACAATGCTGACATTTTGGGATAAAAGCAATCACAACCAAAGCACTTTACCTAATTAAAAGTTAAGATGTTCAAGGATCAACTGCATAATTCAGTCACTCAAGGAGTACAGAAGCCTTGTTATAGATGCTTATAAATATCATTAGAGACAGAAAAATACTACACATGGGTTATCTTACCGAGCTCTCTACAATGTCACTATTTCATACAACGTGCATTCTACCGTTTTACAAATATCGCTATTTAACTTCCAACTGTGCCTTTAAAAAACACTGTTGAGTAACTGAGAAAACATTCCCATGCAAATAATTAAATGCTTTTTAAATAATAGAATGTTTCGTTCTTAGAATTAGTGTGGAATAAGTAATGAGAGCTAGGTAAGGAGTTATTGTGTTTGTATTGTTGATACTGCATAGAATTTAACAGCTATCATTGCATGTCTCAGATGTCAAATCTTTTCTTGCACAGTCATCAAATATTCAATGTGATTTTGTACAGAATCAAAGAAAACCCTAGTGATCTGTTTCTGATTCCTCTGCACCACTAGACATACAGGTGGATTGTGATTGTGAGACCTTGCAAAGATCTGTGTGTGCATCAGCAGGTATATTTCTCTGATAGGAAGGCAGAGTGATTGCAATTACAAGTCAACCATCTGCAAAAAGATGAGAAGTGAATGAGCCTGAGGGCTCAATTCTTAACCCAGAAACATGAGTACGTATGGTTGGCTTGCTGTATTCTTTGTCAGCTTAATTCCTTTGGTTGCATGGTGTTATCAACGATGCAGTATGTTTTCATACTTAACAGTGGAATTGGTTCCTAGATTATGTATTTTCAACTTGGCATGAAAGAATTTATGTAGGTGACTTCAATGTTTATCAAAGGAGAGTATGCTTAAAATTTTTGTCAAATATTTGTCATATGAAATATAGACAACTAGAAAAAAAAAAAAAAAAGAACAAGCTACAGTGCTGTGTGTCCAGAGCCCTGTCTTTTCATTCTGATCTTTACCTGACCTGTTTTGCAGAGATGGATATTGTATTAATTTCTCTGTGCTCAAATTCTCTGGCTCAAAAATGGGAGAAATTTCATTGATTTGATATTCCCAAATGAGGAATCTTATTATTAAGCATAGCAATTGATTATATAGCCTTCTACAAAGATTAAGGTTTTCCAGAAATAGCTCTACTGAGGGTCAGGGAAAGATCACCTGAGCATTGAAGAAGTACTGAAAACTCAATATTTTTTATTAAGCTGTTGATTCCTTTTTGGAGCATGGCTTTCAACATCTCTAGGACATATGTAAGCGTATTGCCACAAGGGAAAGGCAGAGGACTGTCAAGTGGGGGGTAAACATATGTATTTCCCTAGAGATTATCAAGGGGGAAACAAAGTGGGAAAAAAAGTGGAGAGAAAGTAATGCAAATGAGGAAAGGATTATTCTGTGACTAAAGCCATAGGAAGAATAAAGGTTGATGGACAAGGAATAGATGTTACGAGAATGTCTATGAAAGACTAAGAATGGAGAGAACTAGAGAGTAGTAAGTGAAAAGGAGGTGGATACACATGAACAAGGACTCCTTATTAGTAATGCCTTTCTGCATCATCTAGCCTTGCAGCAGTTTGTTCACAGAAGTACTTCTCTACTACAAGAGGATGTGATGTGGTCATGAAAAAGCAAATGTGGTTCTAGGTTGTATCAAAGAAATTATCACCATCAGAGACTGAAAACCGTCAGTCCCACAGCTGCATTGTGCTGTGTTGGTTATGTACTCCCCAAAGGACCTGTTACTACAATGGCTGCACAGAAAGGAATATTGAGCTTGCTTTCTATAGATGAGTCACAGAACTGGAGACCCTATTATGTGCCAAAAGGCTGGAATGTGTACAGGGGTTACAACAAAAGGGCATAAGATTAGCACCAATAAATAGTTTTTGTGGTTCTATGCAGCAGCTAGTGCCTCAAACTGTTCCTAGGTTCCTGTTCCTTAGTTCCTAGCACTGTTCCTCTGTGGTTCACAGTATCTATTTAGGATCCTGGTGTAATAAGTGATATTTTTTAAATGGTGCGTCTACCACTCTCTTTGTGAAATTGAAGAAAAGCCACCATAATAAGATACATTTAATGTTAGGAGACTTTCGTTTTATCATCAACAAGTTTTACTTTCATATATGCAGTCGATTTAGTTGCACAAAAGCTAAATATAGAGTTGGACAGTGTTGTTAATGGTGGTGGTGTTAATGCAAATGTGCATGATATCTGTTTTTACAGGTGTCAGTCATGATGGAATCCAGACATTAAAATACTGCTGAAAGTTACTTGAGAGAAAAATCTGCTGAAATCACTGGAGTTCAAATAGAATTTTAAAAAGGGAAGAATTGAGATTCTGAAAGTTATTAGAAGTTGCTGCTAGCTAAATGAGATGTAACTATGTATTTGGAAAGTAAAAAGCCAGCAATATTAGCTTACTGGTTTGCTACACTTTGAATAACTGCAGAACATTCTGTGGAAAAAAAAAAGTTATACTTAAATAAACCATGGGAACCAACTTGTTACTAAAACACTATTATGCTTATTAGCTCTTGTCTTTTTAGAGCTTCACATAGAACCTATAAACATTTAATTTGTTGTAACTACAGATTTTAATGGTTGAAAAACAGGCTTATCCATCTGTCAGAGACCAGCAAAACAAGTACCTTGAGTTATCTGTATAAGCTGCTTTCTCTGTAAACGCAGTTCTAAATAGGCACAGGAACTGATAATACTACTCATTTTTTAAACAGGATGTCAAATTTAGGGTAAATGATGCTAAAAAATATTATAAAATGGTCCTTAGCCTCTCTCAGAGCAATAAAATGATCACAGCAGGTTTTTTTCTCATCAAAGCAGATGGCTTTAATGATTTTTCAAGCCATGCTTAATTCATCTGCAAACAGAGATCGGTTTGCAAATATGTACTGAAAGAGAGAGATGTTACTGTTCATAAATGCTTTGCAAGTTTGCTTTGCCCTGTCATTAGTGGCAAATGATGTTTACTTAAGGTAAATTGTTTTTGTGTACTGTCTCAGAGTCAGTGTTGCAGTTGTAATAAATTACCTGTAAAATGAAATGAGCATCACCTGGTTAATGTGGCTAGTAAAATTGACCTGATGGAATAAGTAAAATTATCTATTTTCTTTTTCATTAAAATGACATTATAGAAGTGATTGCCATCTTTCCAAAATGCTTGTTTGCTTTGCACTGCAAAACTGAATTCCTTCATAATTTTCTATTGTGAGTTTGTTATTGCTATAACCATTGTTCTTTAATACAAGGCAGAAAAACTCCACACGATCCTGTCACATATTATGGGTTCTTATTTTAAAAATAGCTTTGGTTTTGTACAGCATCAGAAGTTAGTTAGTGAAGAATGGTTGAAGAATCAGTCTGTACATGATAACTTAAACAAGAGGAAGCTTTAAAATATACTGAATAAATAAAAACCACTGATTCTGGCTTCTTTATATACCTAGAAGAGGAAATTCCATTATTGCTAAAATTTTATCATTGTCAATTTACCTAGTGATAGAAACGTAAGTGGAAAAACCCCACATTTGTGTTTAATGAAATGATAATGAAATGACTTTTAAACACTGAAACTTGGTTTTGAAGAGTCTTTCTGCCATTAAAAGCTCTGGATTTATTAATAAGTGTGTTGCTCAGGGCCATAAAGAAACTGAAAGTTTTGTTTCTATCTATAGATATATGCTAAAACTCTGAAAAAAGAGTTTTCTTTTGCAGAACAGGCATTTATCACTTATAGATGTGAGTAATGTACCAAATTAGTCTATACAAAGCTTGTTTTCTTTCTAAACCGATCTTAGTTGAAGTTAAAATATATCTCATGATTTATGATTGATGGCTTGCCAGCTAAACTGTTTAAAAAGTAGCAAGAATAGACAAAGGTGTTGGGATGACACTGACTATAATAAATAACATGAGATATGTGTTAAGAAAACTGTGAAATTAGATATTGAAGAGCATTGATGCTTGGGGTTGTAGATGTTCTTGATTTCAAACTGGAATTACAAACAAAAGAAAGTTGTATAAAATCTTTTAAAAGAAAGTTAGTTACAGGTGAAATTCCTGAAATGAATATTGAGTGATTCTTCATAATGCTAAATCTTGAGCAGTCTAAACATTTGCACTCAAATCTCACCCAAAGTTGAATCATCTATGCAATTACTACAAATCCTTCAGTTCCTTTCTATGTCATATTCTGTACTCCAGGTCACTCCCATCTGAGGGTGTTGTAAAAAGCCATGGTCTACACACTTTGCAGGTCAGCAGCTCAAAGCTATGCCTGCATAGAGAATTTGAGTATATAGATCACAGCTAATCCCAGAAATGTGGATGCTTGACTAAAACCAGTAGCTACACAAAGAGGTTTAATTGATCACCCTCATTTCAACAGGGGTTGTGTTGTTCTGATTTCATAAGGCAGATTTTTGACACTTTGTCTTGCAGTAATGGTAAAATAGGCAGTAAGAGATACAGGTTTCTATGCCAATATAAAAATTTCGTTACGTGAACAATAGAAGAGATGTCTTCCAAATAATCTTCTTGTTTCACTGTTAGAAAGAATATTTAAAAATCATTCTTATTTCAATACCTTGCTGATATAACATAATTCATGATGTTAGTTGTCTTGGAGGAAGATAGCAATCCCTACATGAAAAGTTGTGACATTTTTTGAGTCACAGCATTTAGTTCAGTTATCTAACACAACACAAGTGAAAGTGAGAAAGAATGGGCTAGAATAGGAATAATCCACAACATGTCTTTCAATTCAGATGGGGGAGAGGGGGGGTTGAGGTTATAAAGATTGCATTCAAGATGTCAGCAAGTGTTAGAGAGCATAATTTAGCAGCAACGTTCATGCCTAGTGCCAGGAAAACAGCTGGCATCCTGTGAGAAATATGCTTGAATAGAACACAGTTCAAGACATTCAAGACCTTTCAGAGAGGTGAAAACCTAGATAAAAATGTAGCCTCAGAGTATAAATGGAGAATCTGTCTAGCACTATGCTGTTGGCATTCTGTTAAAAAAAACCAACCCATAACAAAAGCCACAGTTGGAAGGTGGGAGGAGGGGATTGTATCCTGCTAAACTGTGAGTTTCAGTAATAAGACTTCACTAAGAAAAGTGCAGCATAACTAAATTTAACATACATTCTAGAAGAGCAATCAAATCATATAGCCAGAGCTTCAGTGAATAATTCATGTGAAACCTGATGAGATAAAAGGACTGACATGAGAGAACACCATAAATAACATACTGTAAAAAGACTGAAGACCAAAGATCTAGTCTTTCATAAGCAGATATAAGGCAACATGCGCCTTTGGAAACGGTAGTTCTTTGCTCAATGTAGTTAACTTGCGTTTTCACAGTTTTCAGTTGGGAAGCTGACAGAAGGCAAATTTCCCAGCAGACAAATTTAGTATTGCTAACTTGCTACTAACTCTAATTCTTGCCAATTCTCTAATTTTCTGAAATTGACATTTTGCTGAACAGTAATAAATACATGACCTTCTTTCCATTCCCAGTGTCTATGAACACAACAGTCTCTCCCATGTGACCTATAATCCATGTGACACCTTTAACCATTTCTTCTCTCAAGTGTACATATCTCTGCTTCTTTATCTGAGTTGCTTTTCTTGATCTGATCTTCTTGGTTTAGGAAGAAACATGAAAAAGAAACACACATACACACTCACACATACACACACACATGCACACACAGAAAGACTGAAAATCACTTTGCTGGGTAAAATAAGCTTATTTTGAATATATCTCTGCTGCAAAAGATTAATAGAAGTGAAGCAATGATTTAAAAATACTGGTAATCCAGCACTGCAATAGTATTAGTGGCTGCAGTATATCTTCTGCACTGCCTAAACCCTCATCTCTGTCTCTTCCACGGGTGTATAGCTGTGTCACTCTTACCTTGGAGTTTTGGTTGTGACATTAGAACTAGGACAGTCCTTTTTTTTTTTTTTTCTCTCTTCTCTTGGTATTTGCAGGAACACCTGGGTGACCTTTGTCAATATATGTCAAACTGCAGCAGGGATAATCTCCATTGTTGCTTCTCCTAATAAAAAACAACAGCTACACTAGTGTAGTTTACTACAAAGCCATACTGAAGAAGGTTGTAAAATTTCCTTGTGTTGTAGATGTGTTCTGTTGGTGTGAATGAACTCTGAGGTGCAAGCTGCATTCTTTCCTGAGCATTTAACATACCTCTGGCTACATGTTGGGATGGGATGCAGGTGTGGTCCCTTGTGGTCTTTGTAAAGAAATACTTATATACAGGCAATAACAGAGCATCTGTGACTCCAACAGGTTCCTTTGGTGTAAATAATCAGAAGACTAGGATGTGTGGTGGCCTATCGAGTGTGTTTCCACTGATAGGAAGGGGTTAGCTTTAGAACACAGTGGATTGTGAACTATATAGGTGCAATATACATGCTGGATTGTTCTTGTGTTTAAAGTTGAACATACTTACATGTTTTACTGCACCAAAGCTGAGATATTCAGCACTATTCATACCCAAAGCACTTATATCACTTAAACTAGATCTAGTCACGTTATTTGTTTTCATCAACATATTAATTCTGTTGAAAAAAATGCTAATATCACCAAGAAAAAAAAAGCATTTTTTTGAGAGAAAAAAGAATCAAAACTGATACAATAGTACAATAATTCTTATAATCTGTTAACTCAACAAAGTTTTATTTTCTTAAATTAAATACAGTTTTTTCTTTTCAGACACGTTTACTGTTAAACAGTCGTTTCAGTTTTAGCTTTATGAGAGTGATAGTTCAAGCAACTATAGAATCATAAAATTGTTTAGGCTGGTTAAAGTCCAACCATTAACCCAGCTCTGCCAAGTCGACCACTAAACCATGCCCTGAAGTGCCACATCTGCACGTCATTTGAATACCTCCAGGACTGGTGATTCAACCACTTCCCTGGGCAGCCTGTCCCAATGCTTGACAACCCTTTCAGTGACGAATTTTTTCCTAATATCCAATCTAAATCTCTCCTGGCACAATTTGAGGCCATTTCCTGGAAAGCAGAATTCCACTTATCCCAGCTGCTTACAGCATCTTTGGAAATCTGAAAACAGTGGAACAGTATTTCATGGCTCTGTGAGACATGATCAAAATAGACAGTTCCTTGGAAAAAAAAATTCTACCAAGTCTTCTGCTTGCCATAATGAAGTATCATCACAAAATTATTTAATGTGGAAATGGCCAGAAACAAAGTCCTTCACCTTAAGTACCATGAAAGAGATTTTTCTGCGCTATACTGCATGAGTAGTTCTGTTTCAAGTTGTCAGCCCAATTTGGAATCATGATAAATGTTGACCTATCACAATTGCCTATGTAGCACCTCTGCACTCCTACTTAGTTCTCAAAGCCTTTTTCTCCTGGTCTGTTGGAGCCATTGTATCTCAGTGAACATTTTCTGCGCCAGCAAAACAGCCTCCCACAGCCTGTTTGGATTGCTGTGTTGGGCCAGTGTCTGATTTGCCCACTGCAATGTGGTGGTAAGCCACTATGTCCTAAGAGATATAGGACTTTCTGGAAAGCAAAGCTGGCATTTGTCATTTTAGACTCTTCCTTGTATCTTACACTGAACAGCTCTGCCAGCCCAAAGGAGAAGGGCCAGAAACTCACATTGAATAACCATTGGATTAATTCATCTGGCAGTTCTCTCAGCTGATACTTTTTTTTGGTTTTGTCTGTGAAGTTATTTCCCAGGCTTTCTATGTAATGTCCCCTACTGGTATTTTATTTGTGGAATATAGTGATACAAAGATATATATTAGAAGCAGACAATATTAGTCCTAGATGTGCTACTTGTCTCTGAATTTTATTAAGCAATTGTTTTTCTTGCCTATAGGCACTGATTCATTACAATCCAATCCAAAAAACAACATTGGATGTCAAATAAGTAACTGAGGTCAGAAATTTGGCATGAAACGCTTAAACCAATAGTGGAGGAAATTATTACAGAGTTAGGCTGATATTTTCAGAGGCAAGAATAACTCTCATTAATGTTGTTGGCAATCGCAGAACCTAATCCCAAGCACATAACTTAGAAAACTTCCCCTTGTGTGTACAAGTGTTGTCAATGAGTTTCTAAATTTATAGAAGCCTTGAAAGCCCAAAGTCTACATGTTTTGTTGGTAGAGTCTACAATTAACTACCAAAGTTCGGAATCCAGAATATCAGCAAACAATCTTTTTACTAGGCCAACAACATTCAGCAAATAAACATTATTGTGTATATTATATGTTCTTATTTTTAAACATAATTTTCATGATTCTCTTTTAGCTCTGTTCCCAATAGATGTCTCTAATCTCTACTGACTAAGAAAACATGCAGTATATTAGGCAGTAGTAATGATTACCAAGTGCAGGGCCCCTGCTGTTAGACTCAAATGACAAGCTCATCGTGAGCTCTGTTTCTGATGTTCAGCTGCTTTACTTCATTATTCTCCAAGAAGCAAAGTTGGCAAGTCACCACTCTGCTCTGACAACAGAGTGACAGCATAACAAGAAAAGTCAAGGCTTAAATAATGACTTTTCAAGCACAAAAGCTTCCAGAAAAGTGTCTTCTTGGTTAGTATTTTCTGCTTATAACTTTCAAGGAAAGTATGAAAAAGACTTTAAAAATAACAGCACTAATACCAATAAGTTGCCATGACATATAAGTTTGTGTTATAATATCCATTCTCTATAGCTCAAACAATCTGTCTGAAATCTGAATGCAAGTCAAGCTTGTAATGCTGTTGTGTCTTGGAGTTCACAAAGCAGAATTTCCTTGTCCAACAATTTTGTTCTTGAATAAAAGGAAGTTGCAAAAGCTGTTAATATGTCAGAAAGAGAAGAAGTTGAATCAAACCCCTAACATCTATATATATCCTGAAGAAGCTCCCATGTCTCAAAGAGGTTAGAGTATTAATTTCTTTACTTTTTTGGTATTACAATTTCTATTATCTTTGTTTAAAATTCTGCTGCCTCCTCTCCCCAGCTTCACAAAGACAGAGCTGCCAAGCTGTCTGTGTAGAAATCTTGAGCCAGAGAAACTGACAGCTCTTCCAAATTTACAGTCTTCTGGTTTTGAGGCCTCAACCTGTATACATTCATACATTATGTGTATTCCAGTAGCTCCTGAAACATTGGTCTGCTTATTGCTATCAGATAACCCCTGTATTCAATTAATATAATTTCTTCCTGAGAGGGAAAATGTGGAAGAGAGACAGTATTGTCTGTAAAATGAATGAATAAATACATAAAATGCACAGCAGAACAGACTTCTGAAATCCTCACTTTTGTCTGTGGCTGGTTTAAGCAATAAAGATGATGTGAGCCACGAATGATGGATATGCCTCATATAATATCTGGAAAAATGATTGCTCTCATTTGACAGTTTAATATGAGAACCAACACAGAAATATAACCAGGAGTGCTCAGAGTCCCAGCTTCCTCCAAGGAGGCAGAGATTACTGCTTACTACCAATGACTGAATGGTACCAGGTCTCTTGTAGGACAGATGCAAAGTCAGTCCTGAAGCAGTGTGTCCTCTGGTTGATTGGTGTTCTGGGAAGGAAGAAGCAGTGGCTACAAGGAGCTGGTAAAATCTAACAGGAGCCAGCTTGTATGGTTATGTGAAGCAGGAGGAGACAGCTATGGGGCTCAGCCCAGCCTGTGAATGAGAGTAGTGGTGTGTTGTTAATGTTTGGGGTTGACCAGGATGACAGAAAGGCTATATGGTCTGATGGAGTGAAAGACAAATATTTGGAGTCAGGTAATATTTGTCTGAGAAAGACAAATAAGGTGTGGATGATGAGTTACATGTGAAAGAAGATAGGAAATTTGTGTAAGTCATGCAGGACACATTGGTAAGCCAAGGGAACAGGAAGAAGAGCTGTTATTGATTGACATTTGAGAGGACAGAGAAGATAAAATAGTGGGAGGGAAAAAGGCAAGTGGAAGTTTTTATAGTGAAGAGAATGTGAAGAATCAGGAATTTCCAGCATTTTAAAGACCATTGGAAATAAAAGGTAATAATGGTCAGAGAACCAAGAAGTTGCTGTGGCCAATCCAGCTACCTTCCTGCAAATAATTTGACAAAAAGAAGATATATGTGACTTCGATAATGATTTTTTTTTTTCCAGAGAAGCCATGTAGAGATGAATTTTCACATTGCTATCCCAAAGAAATGTCATTTTTGAAGACTCTGGGAAATACAGAAAGTCTATTTTTTGATCTGCTCATTCTTATACTGTTTTTCTAGAGGATGTAATATTTTTAGATTAGGAGAACTAGATGCTGTTCCTTACTAAAACTATTCAAATCCTCTCATTTTAAATTCTTCCTTAGTTTAATAGCTTGACCTTATACAGAGGTACCTTAAGAAATAACTGTATAACCAAGGAAAGTCAGTTCTCTGGCACCAAGGTTAGATGAAATATCTACTATATACCTGTGGCAAGAAAGAACTTCTGTAGTTATATTGGAGTTTTCATGTTGGTGTAGAGTTTAGATTTTTTAAAAAGTAGAATCTATTAACCCTGTGCTTGAGCTTTCCAATGTGTACAAAGACAGGTGATGCGGTAGAACCGCCCTGGACTGAACACACAGCCTTGCTTGTGACAATTGCCCAGGTTCTTCCTGGCAAGACCCGTCCCTTGTACTCATTTCAAAGCTGATATGTACAAATTACTTTGCAATGGTGCGAAATATATTCCTAGTAAAAGAAGGAGAAGCAAATAATTTTCCCCTTGAAAGCTGCAATTGGTGATGAACAATGCAGGCTTATACATTAACTTCTAAATTCTGTGGCTTCTAGAAAGGTGATTTCAGACCTGCGACTCAATTTTTTAAGATGCTGTATCCATAGGTTTTTAATGAGCCTAGTTAAAGAGCATATACTAATTCTTAAGACATCCCAGTAGGCATGAACCCAGCTGTACAGATGGAATAGAACAAGGTGCTATGAGCACCACATTTGGAAAACAGATCAATAGCAGAGTATGAGTAATTTTCACAGAATCAGAATGCTGAGTTTGAAGGGACCTTTGGAAGTCATTTGATTCACCTCCTGTGCTCAAATGGGACCACCTAGAGCCAGTTGCCCAGGACCATGTCCAGACAGGTTGTGAATATCTCCAAGGATGAAAATATATAATTAAATTTTAAATTAAAGTTTTGAGTTTCTGAAAGTACTCCTCCCATTCCTCTTTATGTCTGTTATTGAAGCAGCAGGCTGCACACTAATGTACAATGCATCACAGGGAACTCACAAGTAGACTCAAAAGCTTAGGTTTGAGCACGTATTTACCCCATGACTCAGCGTGTTGTTTCACAGCAGTATGCCACAAGCCAAGGCCACAAGCCTGCCTATCTCTCCCCAGCTTTTACTACAAAAAAAGTGATTTTGTACTGGCTCATCTCCATGAACTAGCTCATTGTCAGATCACAGAAACATCAGCATAGGTGGAAAGGAGGGAGTGAAACTGTATGGCCAGGGCAGAGATGAGAGGCAGAGAGGACTGTGGTAGTTTGAATTTGAGTATGACTTAATACTCCTGTGCCTTTGAACTAATGGGGAGAATTGAAATACTATGGAAAAATGTGAAGTACAGATTATTCTCTTCTTGATATGTGTTGATGAAGAGCTGATTCCTTCTTCAGTCCACAAAGTGCTTCTGGTGTCTAAGCAAGGTGAATATTCACATATCTTTACTGAATTTAGAAAGATAGTGTATTGTAATTGCAGGGTAACATAGAACACTGCGTAAATAGCAATGGTAATCTTATTGATAGCTAGGTCTTTCCTATCCAAATGTACTACCTTCTTTGGTTAATATCCTTAGGTTTCTATTGTAAGAGGTGGAGTATTTTTTCCTCATAAATCATGGACAAATTGAAGCTAAAGTATATTCTTTCATTCCACGTCATGCTCAGCTATAGGAGTCAAACTAAGTTATTGTAACAACTTCAAAAGTAATGAATTATGTTATTAATATAAGTGAGCAAACACTGTAAGAACATAAAAATGAGTTAAATTGAAGTGATTGTTGAAGCTGCAGTTTCAGTTGACTAGTCAGAAATATACATATCTTTTCCCTTGTGCCATGTATATTCTAATTTTTTCCCCCACCTCCTATTTCTATACAGAAACATCATTATTTGAACCACACGTATTTGAACCACTGATGTAGAGCCCTATGTGAGCAGTGATTTGTAAAGAATCACCCGAAAACCTTATATTATAATTGCCCAAAGGTGAAAAAAAAAAAAAAAAAAACTAGAAAAAGATGCTTACAGTATCAAATATCAAATTGATTCTACATGCAGGGTGTCAAGCAAAAAATATTGTTTCAGATACTATATGTCAAAGAACAATAACGCATCTGAAAATAAGCTTTTGCTTTAAGCAGTGACTTGTATGTGAAAATTTCATCAAAAAACTGATAAGAAAACCAAAATTTGTAACTTCCAACATTATTAAGATGCTTAGGGGTAAAGGAGTCACTTTGAGCCAATGAAATCAATGAAATTTCTTATGGTGATTAATATATTAATAACATAACTGTCTTTGCATTCCCTTCTATCACTGGATATTTTATAAATCCTAAGGTTTAATAATTGAAGCTGTTGTTCACTGTGTGCCTGACCAAGAGAACTATGTACCACCTTATTCATATATGGAAAACAGGTAGAATAATTACACTATTCTCTCTGGCTATACCCTTGTAACTCCCTCAGGTAAAACCTACCATTAATGAATCAAAGTTTACAGTGCATCACTTGTACTCAATCCTGCACAAACGCTGCATTGCCGTAGACAGTGAGAAAACACTACTTATGCATCATTCCTGTAAATATAGAGGCTGTTAGAAATGCAAAAGAGGAGTTTGCAGGATACATGCAACTGGAAAACGTATGTGTAGGGACAACCAGACTGTTTCAGAAGTGAATACCATAGGAGGAGTATAACATTTGGTCCTCTCATCACCTCATCATGCAGCATGGTGAAATACTGATGCAATACACGATGTGTTGTTTTGTTAATATCTTCCATGTTGTTAAATTGTCTTTAAGAAGACAGAATTGCTGTTTCTGTGGTACTGCTTTGCTTTGTGTACTGAGCATGCACTTCCTCTATATAAGGCAATTTTTTTTTTTTTTTTTTGGTTATGCATTTATGTCTAGACTTCATAGGTCTTAGGTAGACCTGTCTTAAGCCTTCATAAACAAACTTAATATTTTCCTCCTTCCTTGGTCATGCCAAGGATGAGGAGCAGGGATCGGACAAGGCTCAGGATTCTCCTGCTAGAAGGGCCAAAGGGAAAAGCTAACAAGATATGCTATGGAAAATTGGAATAGATGCTTGTGATGTTTTTGGAGGAATAAGAGGATAGTGTAGTGTCTTGTGCTTCATGGGGAACCCTCTCCTCCAGAAATCATAATTCATACACACCAAACACTTTTTAAGTGGCAGATACAAGCCCAGCTTTCTTGTGACTTGACACAAACAAAAGAGGCAGTGGAGTGATGGCTGCTTCAGTCTGTTGCTGTAGTTTAATGCCTATTTTTATGCTTTTTTAATAACATCAAAGTCCCATAACAACATCACTTTTTTTTTTTTTTAATGTGTTTGATAATTTTGTTGACCTGGTAGTCTTGGTCAGATTCTCAAAGGCATTTACATGCCACCTCACTTTGAATTTACAGAGCATTAGATACGTAGATTCAGACTGGGCATTTGAGGACTGAGTGCATGTATCCTTTGCTGAGTACCCTTTCTTGAACATCCCTTTCAAGTGATCCCTGTCTTTCGTTACTTTCTTCACTATGGTTTAGGCTTCAGTGATGTGTTTTACTGCAAGGTCTGTTCTGGTGAACTTCAAATTGAGCATAATTTTCCCATCGACTTCACTTAGATTTAAGTCAGCTCTAGATGCCAGTGATTTGGTATGTTTTTTAAGGATTTAGAGTTATGCAAATTCCTGCATTTGAGTAATAATAAAGCAAGGGATGATCCTTTCAGATAGTTACCCGTCCCTCAAGAGTGATTTGAAAGATACTCTGTGTTCTATGTGGTGCTGCATTGAGTACTTGAAAAGGACAGCTGGGCCAAGTGGTATTTTTAGTTCCTGAATGTGTGTATGTAAGGTTCCACTTGAAATTATGAAAGTTGAGAGCTCTTGTCTTGGGCACCTCCACTGATATCAATCATTTGATGTCAGTAGAGGTGCCCAACACAAGAGCTCCCAGCTTTCTTCCAGAAGATTTAGAGACAGCAAGTACTTTAAAGGAGGATCCTTCAATTCAGTGCTTAATGTCCCCTATTGGTTTCATACAGCCAGGGGCTAGGGGAGAGGGTGTTCTTTGTATGTTTTATGTTAAAAAAAACTTCGAACTTTGGATTTCCTTAAATGAGTGGCCCAGACCTATGTTTGCTGTCCAGGCAGAGAAAGTCAGGGCAAAAGGAGGGCAGAATGGGTAACATACTGTGACTGGCTAGCAAGTGGAGAGAGGCAGGTGACTAATAACTGTAATCCTTTATCACTATAAAACCATCCAAAAATTTTAATTCACTTTCAAATATTTGTAAAGCAGTTAATACTATAAGCAGGCAATTGTTACACTGAAATTGAAGCAGAGTAAATCAAAGAACTCTCTTGCTTCTAAACGTTCAGGTTTTGATTGGCAGGTCTGAACTTTTGACAACTTAATCCTTAACATTTCTTCTTTGGGATCAGCTGATCCTTTTCTCAAAGAACAGAGAATAGAATTGAGCTACTAAAAAACCCTCAAAACCAAACAACACCTTCCTCCCTCCATCTCCCCCAAACCAAAAGAAAAAGAAGAAAATAAAAGGAGAAAGAAGAAAGCAAAATAAACCTCAGAAACCAAGCTAAGTCCTTCTGGCTTCTACTCTCTCACTCCTCTACTTTTTCTTTCTGCTACTTGACTGTATCATACTGTGTTGTTGGTTGCTGAGGTGCTGCTTCACCTTCTGCAATGTTGCTTGATCTCTGATTTCCCGTGAAGCACAATGAATCTTACATTAGACTATACAGAGTCAGGTGGCACACCATCTGTTCCCAAGCTCTGAAAACACCGAGTAACAGAGAGCAGCAGAAAGCAACAGCTACACCAGTTTCAACAGAATATTCATAATCACACTGTAACAAACAAGCAGTTGACTCTGTTTTCAAAGCACAGAAAAGCATTTTAGTTTTCCAGCAGTTATCTATTACATCTAATATGTTGAGGTTTGGTTTTTTTTAATGTCTTATTAAAATACATTCAATATTTATTAATGCGGCTCAGTTATAAAATACGTTAACTGATTCATACTACTTAGGTGATTTGATGGTATGGAAACCATGTGACATAGACTACCAAGTACTGTCAATTTAATTGTATTTAACAGCATCTGTGTGTGCAGTGACCCAAACAGCTGAAACAGCTGCGACACTGGGACTAGCATAGTGAACTGTAGGTAATGTAGAATACTGGTGAATCCCTATTCGCCAACCCATGAGAACACGAACTAACACTCTCTTAAGAAAGCATTGTGTGTACCTAACTTGCTGTTACAAATCACTATGCTACATTACTGAACACTAATTACAAATCATAGGCTACAACTATATTAACTGTATGTTTTCTTAAAGGTGGTTTAATCAGACATGAAAGAAATACCTTGAGTGTCTTACAATATGCTTATTGGTTGAGACTACTTGAGCTACAGAGTCAAAGCTGCTAAGAGATATGCTTCTAATTCTTCAGTGTACTCTCCACATTAATGCTAGAACAGCTTAAGTCAGATTTACAGGAGTCCAGAATTGCTTTAACTACTTTGCTAAACATTGTGCTTATTACAGAAGAAACTGAAGATATATTTATCACATTTTTAGAAACCATTTAGAAAGCTTCATTGATCTTCCTGCACATTGAACTTTCCAGCACACTTATTTTGAACCAATATAATACAAGGGGAACATAACTGTTCAAGAAAAAAAGGACTTCTGCCAAAAAAATGAGGAAATTAAGCAAAGAAAGAGACTTGACACTGGTATATCAGTATCCTCTCTAATACCCCCTGTTTCAGACAGAAACTCAATATACAGCACTGAAAATAAAGTGTATCTCATGGCTAGGTTTGCCTATTCCCAGTTGTGCTCATGGTTTGATGAATGATCTTGAGAAAGTTGCTATGTGTTATAGTTTATCCAGATACAAGCAGGGACAATGATAATGATTTTGTATTTACAGGATCTTTGACTCAGAAATGTTAATATATCTTATAACCACAAATTTATCTTGCTTCATGACTTCCTTGAAAGATTACATATGTCTACCTGGCATCCACATACAGAGCTGTATAATCTTATAATACAAAACGAATGTAATATTTGTACCATTTTACATATGTGCATGTATGTGCCATATGGTTTATATATAGTGTGTATAAATGTAGCTAGACAGACTGACAAATATGCAAAAGCACCTTGTCATAAAATATAGTAACTATTTGGTTGTAAAATGTTGAAGATGTGTGCATCAAAGATATTGTACTAGCACGAGGAAAAATATCCTGCCTAAGAAAAAAAATGCTGAGCCCCTCACTTATTTCAAACAGGACAATGTGGAAAAAACAGTCAGATGCCTTAAAAAGCTGACACAAATATAGTCAGTAGGCTTGGCAATTGTTGGAAGGAAAATTGATTTTGCATTGTCTGGGTTTGGAAGGACTGTTTTTGAGATCCAGCTGTTAGCGTGCAGAAGAGGTAACACTTTTGGCAGATAAGGATCAACATACCTTATGAAAGTAAAAGGAAGTAGAAAAAAACCCCAAAGCCAAACCAAACAGTTAAATTAGACTGGTCTTCTGATTTTCAGTCCGGGTAGAGTTCGATGGCCAGCTGGCTCAGCCGTACACTTCATCTATAATCAGGATGATCAATTAAAAGATTTCTCATTGCTTAATGTGGAGGTATGTCCTAGATCAATGAGGCTTAGAAGTCGTGCAATCAGTGTCCTGAGCTTTTAACCTTTGATAATTGAGCTGTAAGTGATGCTTCCTTCTTAATCTTCTCCTTGAAACCTTCATGAACATGTGCCAGTTTATTTTTTGCCTGTTAATTGCTTATTTGAATGTAAGAGAGTTTGACCCTCCATCCACTGACCTGAACAGCAATATTTCCTTTGAACTCACTGGATTTTACTGCACTTTTGCTGCTTGTGAGTCAGTCCTCTGTGAATCCATGTAAACATCTGGGTGTGGTGTATGTTGAAAAAAAAGTAAACAGACAGAGAGAAACTGTTAGTAGGAGAGTTCCATGTTTTTCACCAGCCTTTGTGGCAATGTTTGTGAATATAAAGCCCAATGTAGGGGAAATTAAGCTATCTCTACAGGAGGAATTAGGAGTAGCCCAATGGAAATAGTTCCAAGTTGCATCCTGGTTAATTTATTTTGCTTTGCAAAGTTCATGAGGGATATCTACCTAATCTGGCTCTCCTACAGCTATAGCATGGCTGCAAAGTATTTATTCCTTCAGCCTCTGCTTTAAAAGCAGACTACTGAGACAGAATTTAGGCTGTGAATCTGTCCACGTTCCTACTGGAGACAAGGCTAGAAATCTGGGGCTGGACATTAGTCTATCAAGGAAACTTGAGTCTTATTCCTGTCTTCTGTATGTAGTACCAGCTTTAGGATCCTCTTTAGGGGTTATGAAATGGACACTCCTCTGTCCTTCTAAATCAAATATTTGTGCACATAGGTAGACAAAACAGTATTAATACTGTTTATTTGGGGTCAAATTTTGAATTAGTCCTGCTCATAGCATTTTTCAAATATGAGAAGGATTTTCTCAACAACATAGTGATGACTAGGGCTGTTAGGGTCTTCCCTAACAGCTAGCCTCACAGTCAAACAATTTAAGGTTAACTGTACTGATTCCTTTTTTTTTTAAAGTGAGAATGGAAGATATGTGTGAAGCTGAAGAGGAGACTATAAATGCAGGAAGCAGTCCTGAGGGTGAAAAAGAGGTTATCCTTCAGTCACTTCAAGGTGTTTTGGGATGTCACCTTTGGTTCAGGAGCTCCTCGGATCATGTCATGTTGCAATTGCTATGGACTGGCCTGAGCTGGGATGCAGATTCATCTGGGGAAGTGACCATGTGCAAAGACCAGCCAGTTGCCAGGGTATTCCTGGCACTGGAAGCAGCAGAAAGTGAGTATGTGCTTCTAGGAGAATGTGGACAGAGATGGGAGGGAGAGCTGGGATGGTGTAAGATTGGACTTGATGTATACATCTGTTTGGATTGAAAAAAATGTAACCATATAATATTTTTCTCTTTAAAAATGTGATTATCTAGTGCAATATAAGCCTAAATTAAAATGTATGCTGTTCCATTGACCTGAATAGATGATGACATTTGATTTCAGGGAGGCAAATTTGCATATGTTCACATTTCTTTCAATGACAATGACAGTGGTTTTAATGTAGACTAATATTACCTGCTATATATATGTCTTTCTGCTGCCAGCTAGGATCTCCATGGAAAACCTGAGAGATTGTGACACAATTAGGAGATATAATTTCCAAAATACCAGAAGTTAGTAAAGTTGCAGGCAACCCCATCTCAAGTTTACTTGCCAATTTTTTTTCTAAAATGTATTATGATTCCCATTTGTTTAGTTATTATTAAAAATTACAAAGTATTTATCATTAACTATACTCTGCATTAATCACAGTTTTACTGTTATATTTGTTTATAACTTCATTAATTTATCAGCATTAATTAATAATGTTAAATACTGTTTATTATTTCATAAGTGTACTCATGTATTTAAGGCAGTTTATTGAGGAAAGTGATGTTGAAACCTTTTGAGGCCCACATATCATTGAAATATATGTTGCCTATCTGCCTCTTAAATATACCGTAGAAGCTTATAATGATAGATGCAACGTGAAATTATTCCACAGATGAAAAGCTGTCATGTAACAGATTTCAGAGGACTGCCTGATACAAAATGCTATCAGCCTCTGTCATTATGTGCTGGGCTTTAAGCCCGAGCTGAGATTTCACCAGACAGAACGTGTTCAGTCTGAAACATCAGAATGATACTGAATTGCAGTTTAACATATATTTTCTCCAATTCAAACTACTGCAAGGATCAATCCCGCTTGATATGAGATTTCTGAATGCAGAAACCTATGCTAGAATCTATGCACTAACAATCATGTTAAAACAAACATAGGCTAACAACTGGTTTCTCATTGGCAAGAACAGCCGAAAGAATTTTACTTACTTCTTCTGACTAGATTAAGCAAAATGTCTAATACTGCCCTCGTATTGTAGAAGGTAAAAATCACATCAATTGTTCATTCTGCTATAAATTACCCTTTAAAAATTTTAAACTCCTCTTGTTCTCTATCACCTGTGCTTAAGGAGAAAAGTGCATCTAGATTTGAGCCCAGTTGTGAATATATATCAGTCAGAGGTTTTATACACAGCTGACAAAAAATCTTATTTGCCAAGACATATTTCCTTTATCCCAAGCTAATAACTCATTTCATTTGCATCAGCTTCAGACAGTATATGCGAAGCTGACAGTGAGATTTTGCCTTCATGACTGAAAATAAGCGGGTGAAAGAAAAAAAAAAAAGGGAAGAAAACCTCAAAACCCAGTAGATTTTAGAAAAATCCTAAATGGATGGTGTTCATTTTGCTGAGGACAGTTGAATCTTGACCTTTTTTTTCACATGTCATATCATCCTTTTAGATCACAAAGCATGTCTTGAAATTGTTATTAAAGTATAAAATCTATAATGCTCCTTTACTGGGTGTTGAGTTAGAGCTGCAACGTGCAACACATTGGCAGTGCCTAATAGCTTCTTTGTTCAATATAAACCAGACGTTATGTAGGACCTCACCCTAGAGTTCACCAGATTTTGTATGTCAGTAAAACAAGTTGTTTGGCATTTAAACTGTTTACTCAGCTCTAGCTATCGCTATAAATGACTACCACCACCACCAGAAAACATCCTTCATCTCAAACTCAGGTGAAGTAATACCATTCTTCTACTTGTCCTCCTATTGCCTGCTAAACCTACTAGATCAGCAAGAATGCACATTTTCATGTTAAAAACCATCTGCTGATTACAACAGATGTTCATCTGAAAGTGTCCTAAGAAATTTGCACCACAGGATACAAACAAGTCACATCAGAAGTTAATAGTATCTGACAAAATAGTGCTGGATTTTTCAGGAATAGTGTATTATTGCTTTTAACATCTCCATGTGTCCTGCTGTACTCTGCCCAGTGATGTACTTTTTGTTCGTTGCAGTCCATCTTTCACTGGAAAATTGTTTAATAAATCCTCACATTTTATCTCATCAAAGAGAGACATAGCGTGTGTAAATATTCATTACCACTTCATGTTTAAAACCACTTTGATAAATTAACTTCATAACCTTTAGAGAACAGGAAGAGACAGGAAGCCTAGATGTAACAGAGACAGTGCATAAAAAATGGAATTAAAAAAAAATGTAACTCAACACAGTAATTTCAAAACATGCCTAGAAAGATTTTGATTGTGTCTATTAGTAGAAAGGACATTCACAACAGCTCTCTTAGAGAACATGAATAGTCTTCTTGAGCTACCGATTTCACTCTTCTTTCTGTAGAAGTAGCTTCAGCCATTGGCTCAATATAACGTTTAAGTCATTGTGAGTCTAACTCCTGTGGGTATTTCATAACCACAAACAATGACATACCATAGGAAAGTTCAGCTGGCCTAGACAAGTAGCAGATATCTTTGCCTGCTGCCCACTGCTCACACTGCATACCAAGCACTAGTAATCTAAGGCTTTAATGACAGCATATCTTATTCCAAAATTGACAATACAGTTCAGTCTCATGTAAACTGCTGTTAAAGCAATTTAATCTCATTTATTCAATCCTTTAAAGGATCAAACTTGTCATTTTTTTTGCATCTTTTCACATGTTTGTTTTTTGATGTCTATGCTGATTGCTTTTCCCCTTAAGGTTATCTAGAGCCTGTCTCCACCCCTCCTTATCCTTTCCATTCACACCTGAGTCTTCATTATTCACTTGTATTTTCAGCCACCTTTGTGCTTTCTCTCCCTCTTCACACCAGGGAAAATCTCCCTGAAACTACATATGTAGCTACTTTATATCGTCCTTCTTTCACTCCCTCAAAACTGTTTTCTTTGGAGCCATAAATCTTAGCAAACATCTGACAACAATTATGATGTGAATATCCTTTGACCCCTATCAATCTTAGGGACGAATATAGTCTCATTTTTCTCTTGTATTCCTCCATATATCTATATGCATCTGTTGTCTCATCATACTCTTCAGGTACGTCTCCATAATATTCACAAAACTAGCTTCACAGTAGAGAGACGATACCTGAAAAAAATTTTAAATGTAATGATTCAATCATGAGCAGTACTCTCATGTGCAGTATAGATATGACCTTAAATTATAAGCTTGCTGAAGCAGAGTCTACTTTTTTTTTGGCAGGAGTAGCACAGCTTTGGTTTGTAAACAGGTCTCCTAAGTACAAAGGTAATGCAAATAATTAGTAATAATGCCAACAAAAAAACCCATCCTGTTAAAAGACAAGCTGATTAGCAGCTGAAGCAAAAGCAGAGGTCTTGTCTGCATAAAGTGTTGAGAAACAAGCAAATAAAATATCCTATATCACTTTGTACCAACCATCTTCAAGGTTTGCTTGTGCTAATGCCTAACAGCATATGCACATCATGCAGTTTCTTCTCGTTTAATTAGAGATTTGTGAGGAGTGAATTCTCCGGAGATAAAACCTTCTGCTTATCCTATCCACTAATTATCTGCTTTTTCTTTGAACAGATATTTGATATTAGAATTTACTGTTCTTGAGTAGGAAAAGAAGTTATTCTGACCTTTGATGTGACATAATGCATAGTGAATGAATGTAGAGAATGTGATGAAACACAGTTATACTGGTCTTTGGAGTGCTCAGGTATACAGCACATAAATAAAAAGAGGCATCTTGAGATATTGCTAACTTTTACAAAAATGTACTAGTATCAATTTAATTGCAAACCACTAGAAGCTGTTATTCACAAAGTAGTGAGGTTTGCTTTCCTAGCTAGTTTGATTCATTTTATTGATGAAAAAAATTAACAATTGTTTTACAGTAGGGTAGGGCATTATTGTTCCTCTCTATTTAAGCGTTGTATGACAAATATTTCAGATGCTGATGTACCTCTAAAAGAGCTCTTAAAAAAGTTAAGAAGGTTGAAGGGCAAAAATAACTTTGGCAAAAAGTGAAAAGAATGGTCAACACAGAAAGATGATTACACTAACACAGTAACAATGATTAGCAACAGCTAAATGTGATCTGTTCAAATGTTATCTGTCAGTTCTGGAGTTTAATATTTCCACATTTTCCTTCACAATGCTACTGGATGCAACTGACTGTTGCTGTGAGAAATATATTTATGGGGACTCTTACTGCAGCATAATAGGCTATGATGATGTTATGTTATAAAATCTCATTCTGCCAAAGTTGATACAAGAAAGTACTGGAACTTGTGGCCACTCAACGTTTTGCTGCTTACACTGGGTCAGGTTAAACATCTGGCTGGTGTGTGTAGGCCAACAAGGTGGTGTTTGCTGTGCTGCGGGATGCCTGGTTATGCACAGCATCGAGGAAGCAGGCACCCCACAGCCGCCGGATCCAGAAGCTCTTGAGGATGCTAATTTGATGCCTTCCCAGGTTGAAGAGGGCAAGGTCTCCCTCTTCCCTCCTAGGGGACCGTCTCTAACCGCCAAGCTATTACTTGTGGTTGCTTCTTTGGATTTATTTTTGAAATAAGACAATGAGGTCTGCTCAAAGAGCAATTGCTAAAGCTTCCCTCAGGAGAGGATTTGGGGCTGAGGGTCCTGAGTGGAAAGAGAATGTCTGTCTGCTCAAAACCCAGACCAGGGAATCAAAATTCCAGAGGCAAGAAGGGATTGCAGACATGATTGACATTTCCTATTAGCTAGACACAGGAGATTCCCAGCTCCTTAGGAAGCTTCCCTTCACTATATGATTTTTTTGGGAGCATATTTGAAGATGCCTAACTTTTCATCTAAATGGCTTTGAGAGGTTAGGCATCTAACTCAGGTCTCGGGTCTTCAGTTGAGGTTTAGAAGTGCCTGATGCTAGTGATAATGTGTATAGTGGCAATAGTCTTGCCCTGGGTCATGCTCTTTACTTTTGCTTTGATTTGTTAGTTATCTCAGGTCTGATAAAATATGACTCTTTTCAAGGACTTGTGAAGGGGACATTAGGATGGATACAGGTAACTTTTAACTTTATTAGTGTTGAACTCTTTATGTGGCAGATATATTTCTGACCTTTCCTTAATACACAGCACTTATGTAAACCAGGAAGAGGATTGAAACTGTAATTTCATGCATAAGAAATCTCCAACCAGAGGCCTTGTACCAGTTTTACACCAGTGTTACTTTCTGGACTTCTGAGGAGTTACTTTTAACACGTGCTGGTTGGATGAGATCTAAATCAGGCCTATAATGCAGCAGCTAGTTCACTTTGCTACCCTCACTTTATGTTTCAATTTTACTATAAAGTTAATGTATATATGAGGAAGGCAGAAATAAAATGCTGTTAAACTACTGATGAAGAAATATTTTCCTTTAATCAAAGTACATATAGATATATATACACATACATCTAAACCCCAGATTTGGTCACTTGAATAAATCCCATGATACTTTCATAGACGTAAGAACATTAACCACAAAGTCCCACGGGATTTTAATTCCTCACTTTTTTCCATATAAATGATCTTGTACCTGGAATTTAGAATTTTCTCAACTATGTCTGGAACCAGGCAGATCCCCTAGAAGTCCCCGCCAGCTGGATAGAATTTTGAGGAATGTTACTTTGCAACATTGACTTACACAAAATCATAGTTCCCAATGAATGGGAGACAGTTAATGACATCTGTACAGACAAGGCTGCATTGTCTGATAAAATGCAGATATCTAAATTCAGAAGAGGGAGTCAGAGAGTGTACTTTCCATCACTGGCCAGAAAGGAAACAGATAAGTGGGACAGTAAATCTTTAGCTTATTGATTAAGGACACTGGCATGGTGCGTGTGAGATCTGGATTTTGATCTGTGTTCACTGGACTGTTTATGCCTTGTTACATTCAGTGGTCTGAGTGAAAAACAAACAAACAGACAAATGAGACCAGGCTGTGATAGCAGGCCCTGGTCTTCTGCTTGGATGAGCATCAGCAGAGACTACTGAGGAGCATAACTGCTCTGCTTGTCCAGTAGCCCTGCAGCTACCGAAGGGCTGCCTTCTCTCAAAGGGACAACACAGCTGCTGATTTGGTCCAAGCACCCCTGGAACTCTTCACTTCTGCATGGAGTCTTCCTTCTGGAGATGAAGATGTACACTGGAACCCCTTAAAGACTGCTGAGGGAAATGAGACGTAATTTCATTGATTTATAGGCAGGACAGTCCTGAAGATGTGCTGTGCTGTGAGAAAGGACAGACTTCTCAGTAATTTTGTATTAACCAGAAGGGAAGTTCTAAAGGCTGCTGTAATTCATCAGGGTCTGGCCTCTTGATCTTGAAAGGTAGAGAAATAAAACTTTAAAAGTTTGAGCCATATCCTATATATCCTATATATCGGTTTCCTACTGAGTTTGCAGGAGTGTAGTCTCCTGCCTTGTAAACCACCTGCCTGTCTTCAGAAGGGATACAAGGAGCTAGGTATCTGCATATGTACTCTGGCGTACTTTCCTGGGATGAGACATCTTCATACATAGCCAGTGGGATTCCTACCTTTTATTTATTATTGTAGTCTTGAGTATCACTTGGTGTTACACCTGAGGCTACCTCTGTGTTTCAGCTGAAGTATAGAAAGCTAAGACCCAGAGAAATATTTAATCTTGCTTTTGGAAATGGTGTAGCCAATAATAGGCTTAGTCTAATTTACCTTGTCTAGTTTACCCAGTGTTTGAGTCAGATTGCTTGTAGCTACTTAAAGATGTCTCTGTACCAGTCTGTTTTTTGCAGCATGACATGCTTAATTGTGGAATCCTCCACAGACTTAACTAATTCAGTCTTGAATAGCAGATAAGATGAATCATGAATTACTATTTTTGTAATAACATTTATGGTTAAAAAATTTACATTTCAGATCACATTTTTTGATGCTGACCCAGCTACTCTTACATAAAACACTTTGAAGGAAAATCACTTTTACCACAGAAAAGCTTTCAGGAGCAGATAAATATAAGAAAATGTTGACTCTTTGATATCCTTGATTACAAGTTCTGCAATTTGATATCATATCAGTTATGTTACTGGCAGCAGTCGTGAATACATCTAAATATCTTTCTTTCTCTCTCAAACACTGTCATTCATTTTGGTGCCTATTCATGCATAACATGGTTGCCCTGGGTTGCAATTAATTTTATCATCCACAGAACTTGTTATGATAAAAAATATTGTCAGCGTCATGTGCTTAGCAGAAAGTTGTGTGATGTCATCTTTATTGAGAAAAAAACCCAACAGAGAAATTAGACATGGATACAAAAACATATCTAGCTCTGCCTTTACATTGGTTTTTCTTTTATTTTCAATGAAGAAACAATTATTGCATGCTTAGCGCTACTAAAACTGTAAGGGCCAGATGGAGCTCTTCACTTAAGTAAAGTCTGAAATACAAAGACTTAAGTAAATGTTACAGTAACAGCCTGTTAATTTTCATTCTGCTAATCTGTTCACTGCATAATTAATATACAAAAAGACATTCTCTTCTCAGCTTCTCATCAAGGATTTGAAGTTTCTGTGTTATAGTATGGTTTTGAATCACAAAGTATTTTTTAGTTTTACAAGTTATAATATAGTATGGGTGAGCATTACAATAATGATATGGTAACATCTATGATATTATTTTATTATTATTAAATTTATCGGTATACATTATGATTAATTACATGCACATGTTATATATAATATTATTATTAATGATAATTGAAATGTTAATTCAAAAAAAAATAATATTGCTGCTTCTTTTATTTAATTATTTCTCTGCCATTGAATATAGACATGACATACATACTCAGAAACTTAATCTCCTTACCTGTGAATCCCTCTCCAGCTTTTATTAATGACATAGACAATGACCATAAGTGTGGGAGTTTATGGTGACTAATCTCTCATGCTTTCTTCTGTCCTTACACATGAGAGATACAGGAGGCCACTTAGTAACTGTGCTTCCTATTGGCCTAAGCAGACATGGTAGGACTAGTCATTTCTATTCCCAAAGAACATCAATAAGTCTAAATGGTCACCATCTCTTGAGAGAAACAAATGCTGCTGGCTTACTGAAGCCACCAACAGTGACAACCTTACTTGCTACCTACACTTCATACTGAAAGAGGTTATGAAAAGACAATCTATTCAGCCCAAATGTCCCAAGCCTCCATACTGCTTGCAAAGCATTTGGATTATTTTTGTAGAAGATAGTTTAGTAATGTTGCCTAATATTATCAGTAACTTTCCACATGTTTGGTAAAACAAGCCTGAAAAGGTCTGTTCTGTTGTGTCAGCAAGGTGTGTGGGATTTTTTTGTTTTGTTTTGTTTTGTTTTGTTTTGTTTTGTTTTGTTGTTGCTGTTACTGAATCAAAATTACCCTCCGTTCCAGGATGGGAAAGCCCCTTCAAGGCCTCCATTGCAAATTTCATGCCAAATACAGTAGTGCTGTTAGGGATCTATTCAGCTGAAATTATATGCTGGCTTCTATGGATCTGGCTTTTGTAACTAGATGAGCCATTCAGCAGGGAAATCAAATAGGGAAAAATGGCATCTTTGTAGAAACAAGATAATGTCTCCCTGGCGGCACTAGATATGTGTATGTATACATATATGTATTCTGACTTCTATCAGTGATCAGGAAATCACAGCATTACAGAANTTTGGATTATTTTTGTAGAAGATAGTTTAGTAATGTTGCCTAATATTATCAGTAACTTTCCACATGTTTGGTAAAACAAGCCTGAAAAGGTCTGTTCTGTTGTGTCAGCAAGGTGTGTGGGATTTTTTTGTTTTGTTTTGTTTTGTTTTGTTTTGTTGTTGCTGTTACTGAATCAAAATTACCCTCTGTTCCAGGATGGGAAAGCCCCTTCAAGGCCTCCATTGCAAATTTCATGCCAAATACAGTAGTGCTGTTAGGGATCTATTCAGCTGAAATTATATGCTGGCTTCTATGGATCTGGCTTTTGTAACTAGATGAGCCATTCAGCAGGGAAATCAAATAGGGAAAAATGGCATCTTTGTAGAAACAAGATAATGTCTCCCTGGCGGCACTAGATATGTGTATGTATACATATATGTATTCTGACTTCTATCAGTGATCAGGAAATCACAGCATTACAGAAATGGTGTTCCCAAGTAGGTGTAGGAAACACAGCTTAATTTAAAAGAATCTCCTTCAGCTCCCTTAATGATGGTATATTCCTTTAACCATTGGCACAGAAGCTCAGCACATACTTCTCATCCCCACATACTTGAATGAGAGGCTGACCTATTGTACTCAAATGTGATGCACATACTGATTCTCAGCATGTCAACACTCATGCCCATATGCTAGGATGGCACTGTGCCTACTGCAAAGGTGGAACACCACTCTCCAGAGGCCTAGGTGTCAATTGCTTATAGATTTGAAATGATAGTTTAGAGAATAAGAAAAATGACACTTTTTTTATGGGGATACTTTCTGATGCCAAAACCTAGTTCTAACATTGTCTGTCTGTATCAGGCAAAATTTTGCTAATTCTGCCTTATAGTAAGCATCAGCAAAAATGTTGCCTTTGAAATGACTCAGACAAAATTCCAAACAGAAAAAATTGTCTTAAAAATGTCACTAGGCAGAGTCAGCAACCATAAGGTGGAAACTCCCCTCATGTTGCCCCTACTTTTGCAAAGAAACAATTAGACAACTGATGAAGGCATAAAACCCAAAAATCAAGTATCTGGAGGCAGGGGACACACACCACACCCACTGTTGGGACATGGAACTTCATACAGCCGTGTCTCTCCCTTCTCAGCTCTCCTTGCTTTATTTTGGAAAATGCAGCTTATTTGGTTGCACACAAAGCACAATATGTAATCAGTTAGATTTGCAAAAAGACTGTGTGTATGAAAATATACGCACATATTCCTCTCTGGGAGAAATAAAGAACTAGGATGGGGAGAAATATGATTCTCAGAACTGTTAAGCTTGTCTTACCTTTTTATTTTGGCTTTATCAACCTTTAAGGTTAGGAAATTTCAGTTCACTAAAACATTTTGGACATCCAAAGTCTTCTTAATATTTCCAGAAACAAGCAAATGCCATTCTCTGATACAAGATGTCTAAATATTGATTAATGTGTATTAGAAACACTCTTTTGGTGAAAACATAAGGTGGATGTCAGTGGAAAAGCACCCAGGTTAAGGCTCTGATGGACACATCCTGACTTAACACTTTAAGAGGCCTCAGCAAAGAAACAGTAAGAAAGTCAGCACTGTTAAAGGTGAATGAAGGCAGAATCAGACGAATCTTGTTCCTGAGTTTGATCTATTCAAGAAAACCACCATTCCTCAAGTCATCATCCAGATCACTGCCTTATCCAGTTCAGTATCACTGTATTTAAGTCCCCAAAGTGTATCAGGTATGTTTGACTACTCAGTCAATGCTGAAGGACTACCCAGTCCTACAGAAGGTCAGTGACTTTTGAAAGGGTGCCTTTAGCTTCGCAGGACACTAGGGCCCAGGTGAATGCTGTGAAGTCTCCTACTTGTGTCAGACATGAGTGTCACTTCTGAAATCTGAAGGACCTTATATCTTTCTCAGTATCACACTGTTGATGAAAGTTATTATTTTAAAATCTATTTGGCAATGAATTTTTGCCAGGAGTATATTACACTTTTCACAATTAAATGAAAGAAACGTGATTCTTCAAGATGAGCATTTTAAGTTAGGATTTCGTTTGCACACAGATACATACATATCTGTACATATTTATTATACAGTAGGGAAAGAAAGAAAAAAAAGAGCTTGTTTCTGTGGTATGGCTTTTAGAATAAATGTTGAAAAATTTACACGGCACAGTAACAGAACATCCTTAAAACTCCAGTACCTTAAGCCTTGGTATTCAGTCTTCACTCAAATTTATAACTGAACATGAAAGCAGAGCCTGAAATGGCTGTAATAGTATTCCAGTTTAAACTTCAGCAAAGAGGATGAGTGGTTCCTTATCTGCAGATAGAAGTTTTCTGTATGGGATATAAAAAAGGAGAATTTTTTTCACACATCTGCACCAGCAACAAAAAAGTATCGTCAATCTTTTTACATCTTTCTGAGAACTTAATTCTGTTTGGAAAGTTTCGGGAAAAAGTCTAGATATCTTCTTAACCTGCTAATTACTTTGTACGTTTACCATTATCCAATTTTAAAAATGTTTAAATGTATATATGGAATGGCTGCCATGATCAGACATTAACACATATTATTGAGCTTGATACAGGGTTAACTGGATGAAGCATAACAGCCTGTGATTTACAGAGGTCCTACTAATTCTCTCTTCTGACCATGAAACACTATGACTCTGATTTTCTGAGAGGTTTTGGTCTCCACGGAACTTTTTTTATGAAACTAACTAGAATCAGAAACAAGTCTGGAAAGAAACTGCTTACATCTCATTTCTGTTTCTGCTATCTTGTTCATAGCACCATCAAGATACGGAAAATAATCTGCACATTAAGCATGTACAATTAGCTAATTTTACAAATACATTTGAGGTTGTATTTGTTATGTCTGGCTTATGTATAATAAATGGGTTTATTTTTGTCTCTTTCTTCCTGCAAAGCATAGACTGTGCAAGTGGCCTATATCCCCAATCAATGGTGTCTGCACAATTAACTACTAGAAAAGAGCCAAGCCCACTAGGTAGCTGACAGCTGCTTGAATTTAGGCTGACACCTTTAAACTGGAATAGAGATAGCAAACGTAGCTGATGCTGGGATATCTCCATGGGGAATACAGTAGATTAGCTAGCTCAGGATGTAACTTCTATTGCATAAACACAAACTACTGAGCATTTTATGGGCCTGATCCTTTCACCTGTCACCAGGCTGATAGCACCTCCAGATCCCACTAAATGTGAAAATAACTGTAGCACTTCCTTACAATTTCAGCTTTTGTGGAAGAGATCAATCAATTTTTAAGTCCACTCTGTGCAGCTAATAGAAGAGTCTTTCAGATATTTAATTACATAGTGAAAGGAAGAAAAACAGACAATGGACAAGAAGAGCATAGAAATTGATCCATCGTCTAACCACAGTGAAGTAGAACTGCAGGACTGAATTGTAAAGCAGTAGATTGTGACTGGACAAACTCCAGAACGAACTGAGATATTAACATGAAGTAATTTAACTTTCAGTAGTTCCTCCTTTATTCCTTTACTTTCCTTTCCCCTAGTTCACAATTTATTCAGGAAAGATTTCTAGAGCTGAAAACCTTAAATATAAATGAAAGATGGTACCAGATGCACCTTTTCGTGTTACAGATCTTTTCAACACTTAATGAGAGATGTCGTGACAGACACTAAAGACACCATGCTTACCCCTAAAGGACCAGCCAGTGTGCTTTAACCTTTCTCATAGTCCATTCAGAGAATCACAGAATCTCAAGGGCCGGAAGGGACCTCCAACTCCTCCCACCAGAGCAGGAACTCCTAGTGTAGGTCACACAAGAATGCGTCCAAGTGGGTTTTGAGTGTCTCCAGAGAAGGAGACTCCACAACCCATCTGGGTAGCCAATTCCAGTGCTCTGTCACCCTGATAATGAAGAAATTTTTCCTTGTGCTTCTTTGGAATCTCTTATGTTCCAGCTTATACCCATTGCCCCTTGTCTTATCATTTGATATCTCTGAGAACAGCCTGGCTTCATCCTCCTGACACTCACCCTTCACTAATTTGTAATTGTTAATGAGTTCATCCCTCCATCTCTTCTTCTCCAAGCGAAAGAGCCTAAGCTCCTTCAGCTGTTCGTCATAAGGGAGATGCTCCACTCCCTTCATCATCTTAGTGGCTCTGCGGTGAACTCTTTCCAGCAGCTTCCTGTCCTTCTTGAACTGAAGGACTCAGAACTAGACATAGTATTCTAGATGTGATCTTGCGGGGGGCAGAGTAGAGGGGGAGGAGAACCGCTTTCAATCTACTGCCCACAGCCCTTCTAATACATCACAGGGTGCCATTGACATTCATGGCCCCGAGGACACGTTGCTGGCTCATGCTCATCCTGCTGTTCACCAGGACCCCCAGGACCCTTTCCCCTACACTGCTCTCTAAGAGCTTATTCCCCAGACTGTACTGGTATGTTGGATTATTTTTTCCCAGATGCAAGACGCTGCACTTGCCCTTGTTGAATGTCATTAGCTTTCTCCCTGTCCAACTCTCCAGCCTGTCCAGGTCTCATTGAATGGCAGCACAGCCCTCTGGTGTGTCAGCCACTGCCCTCAGTTTAGTATAAGCAGGAAACTTGCTGACAGTGCCCTCTGTTCCCTCTTCGAGACCATCTTTTGAATAGTACTAGTCCCAGCACCAACACTTGAGGGACTCCACTAGATACAGACCTCCCCATCGATCACAGATCTGTGACTTCTTTCCACCCTAGATTGCTATGATGGATGCTATACTGAACACACTGGAACAGAATTATTTATTTTACAACTGTGTGTCACATCAACTACCAAGGATGCATGGGTGGAATTGACACAGGAGAAACAGTCTTCGGCATGAGGTTTGTATGATCTAAGTAAAAAAGATAGAATGAAAAAAAAGTATCAGCATACCCATCTAAGTGAATGGAAGGCAAAAGATTTTCAGTATTTTGCACATGGCCATGAAGAAATAGGTGTCAGCTGTAGGATTTAAACTAGGTCTACTGACTTTCTATCCAATTCAACTCCCTGGAAATGGAAGAATGACACCCATTACTGACTGACAATAACTTTTCATGGCCTTCAGATTCAAAGGCTGAGTACATCAGCATTTCAGTGTATACTTTCAGCAAGGATTACTTGGCTTATTTTATTTTTTTTAATAGTGCATGAGAGAATAAATCTGAATAACTTGATAGTCAAGGGCATAACCAAAATACATATTACAGTTACCTTAGTTGTTCATGGCCATGACTAACTTTGTTAGTCCTCAAAATTTTTTTGGCTTTGACTGATACTGATTAGCCTGCTTTGGTTTTGGGCACACAAAACAAAAGTTGTAAGAGGTTTTAATCAATATTGAACAAAAAATCTTCGAACCAGAACAACTGCTCCAAATAATTTATTCTTTATTTAATCAATATGCATAATTTTTCCAAGCAGTTTACTCTTCTAAAACCTGTAATACACGTATTTAATGCATTAGTCTTAATTCCATAGTAAATGGAAGTACTATGTAAAATCACATCTCACTTATGGTTTCTGAGTGAAAACCTAGAAACAGCTAAATGCTGTTTTGCTGAGTGATAGGAATGAAGAAAGCACAGAGGATGAAGGTACTTGTTATGTATGTGATTGGATGACTTATTTGTTTTCTTACATAGTCGTATTTACCTTGCTTCTAGGTCCTCTTAATTTCTCTCTTTTTGTTGAACTGAAGATCTGCCCTTTTTTTGCTTGCACCTAGTTGAGAGCCATGATTTTAGAAAGTGTCTGAAGCTGGTGTTTGCAGTAGAGGGAACCTATCTCTCTTACCCAGTAGTGTGACAAAGTGCGAGTTGTTTGGAATTTGCTGTCAATGGGAGGGTATATCCAAAACAGAGGCCTGGATCAGTGCTGCTAATTTGGAATCGAGTAACATTACCAATGAGAGAAAGAGGTGCCAAGAATAAAGTCTCTTTTGTTATCGTTTTGCAATGCCAACTAAAGATTGCTATTTTTTCTTTTCTTTTCTTTTTTTCTTTTTTATTCTGCTGTGAAGAGACAAGACAAATAGTGGCTGCTTTTCTCTCTTGTATAGCAGCAATAGAGAAATGTGGTTACATCTCATTTATTGAGCAACTCAGTGCATTTTACAAGGGAAAGGTGAAAAGCCAGATTGTGTTGTGACTGCTCTACAGCCTACAGAACATAGGAAGAATGTTCCATAGGTATAGATTCTGGATGAAGCTGGTGTATATTGTCCTGTCCTCAGGCTTATATTTAAAGTGTGCCTGGGGGAGTTCCTTCAATGCCATTTTGGGCTTGAAGTACTTTTCCATTGTACTGAATGTAATGGTACTGTGATTAAATCAAAACCACCCTGGGTAGTATAAAGCCATCTCTCTTCAACACCGTATAGTTGTACCTATGTGCTGTTTAATATTTCGTTTACAACACACAATCACGTTGCTGCCTATTGTGCTCTAAACCAACTCTACTTCTGCTTTTATAGACGTCTTCCAATCAATTAAAAAACTTTCATTGATTATATTTGTGTGGCAAACCAGAGACCATTTTTAGAAGCTGCCTTTTTTTTTATACCTAGAAATATGTAGCAGAAAAAGCTGTGAAAAGGTTAAAATGCTAGAGAAAAAAACCTGATCATTAAAATTATAGAGATAGTTCTTTAAAGCAGAAAGTTTGAAGATAGTTGTAAAACAATAAAGACAAAAACCCATGTGAACAGGAAGACTCCATGGGAACTGGCGATGGGGCAATTAGCCTAGGGTTTTGGAAAGCTGGACTCATCTCCTTTCTCTGCTACTGAATGTTGACACAATGCAAGGCTACTTTTGTGTTTCTCAGCCATCAGGGTACAATAGTAAGAGATGGGGACATGGCACTTCCCAGACTCACAGGAGCATTATTTGGGTAAATTAGTGAAAGATTTTAAAATATTCAGGTGTCAGATGGGGAAAGAAGACCAAAGCCCACCTGATATACAAATGGTCTTGTGTCTGCAGGATTGGGAGATTTCAGGGCATTCAGCATACAGTACAAAAAATTGGCCCATGGATACCCAAAAGTCTATACTTTTCACCCCAAATGAATAAAAGTAATTTCACACATCCTGCTTCCTATTACTTGATCCTGTCCTGAAGACACAAGTAACACCTACTGTCCTGCAGACTGAATCCTGCAATCCTGCAGCTGTGACTTGGGCAAGTATGACAGGAGAGCAGGAAATATGGGCTGAATAAGCTTGACAGGGGAACGGGGGGAAAACTTCCAGGCACAGGGTGGGAGAGTGCATAAAGCAGGAAGCAGAGGACTTGAAGATGAGATTTAAACAGACACTCAGACCATGCAGCTCCTTATTTGTTCTTACCACTACATGCAAGACCACACTTCAGTTTTTGCTTCATTTATTATGGCTAGTTCTGAGATAATTACCCAAGTGAAAATTATTATTATTATTACCATCGATTGTCATTAAGAAAGGCATTTCCTTTTCATACCCTCATGACCATTATAATTGCATCCTTAGCAGAGATGCTTTCCAGAGTGTAGTAGTACTAGTGAGATCCAATTCTATTCTAGAAGCTCTTTTTGAGACTTAAAGCAGCTTCCTGGCCTATTGAGTGCTGCTTCTTCACTGTCACCCTGTGACGTTGGTTGCCTGTTCCAGGACACATAGCCCCTGCACAGTCTGCAACACAGCCTGTGCATGGGGCTCCTCTCCTGACCTGAATTGTTTGTTGAGGGCCAGACACATTGACCAGTGCTGTACTGACAAAAGCACAGGAGATGCTTCATCTCCATTCTCAGCATCAATGGAGGGGGTTCAGGTGACAGAGGAGGAGGAAAAGAGAGATGGTAGCCAAAGGGGATTCTCCATCCCTCCATTGGTTTATGTGTCTGTTGGAGCTGGACCCTAGTAAAAGTATAACAGATTTGAAGGCTGCATGGAGCATTCTGCCTCTGTAGCCATGAGGAGACACTTGGATTAATTTGTAGATGAAGGAAATGGAGCATTGGTTGTTCAAAGTCATGATTTTCCGAGTCAGATTTCTAAAGATTTGTATCCAAATGTGTTTTAAATGAACCAAATAGACCCATTACAACTTGAGTCACTGCTTTGTGCAAAAATCATGGTAGCTACACATGCCTTAAAATATCCCAAGGAAAACATTTCCCTATTAAGGGAAATGAGTCTTGGGTAAAAAAACTTAGGCTTTCCTTTTAGGATATATTTACAAAATAGACCAAGATTACTACCTTTTTAGTCTTTAGAGATTTGAAAATTTATATATTAAACCAAAATCATAGAAAACCTGCTTTTTTGATGTCTGAAAATACTTGTATGAAATTTCAGGATAATTTCCAATGCATAGCATGTTCTATACTTTATACTTCTTAAAAATACTGGAAAAGTATCTATATTTATCCTTCAAAAGAGTAGTTAGGTGAGAGAAGGAGAAACATTTTCCACTTAATTTCAATTTCATCTTTTCTTTTCTTCTGAATTCAGCTTCATATTCCAAACTTTCCACAATGAATTTGGAGCTTGGACTAATTGAAAGCTATCCAAGCTTTTTCTTTGCTGTCTGAGAAAAGATCTTGATATTTCCTTTTGTTTTGTGGCTGAATCTAACTAAAACATGATTTTGCACAGATTCTTTTTGTCAGATGTCCCCAGTTTTCTATCTAAACTGATCTGTGCATTCACAGTGAAGCTTCATTAAAGATCAGGCCAAGCAGTCTTTAAAAAGTACAGGGCTTCAATGATAGACAGATGGTGGCTTTCATGATGTCAGGAAGTGTCAAATATTATGGTTGGCTGCAGAATGATGGCTACTTTCCAAACAGATTGAGAAACAGACAGAAAGAGCAAGAACACCATTTGTTGTATTTAGATACATTGTGAACAGAAGGAAGCAAGACAGAGCATACTTTTACACATCTTTTTTTCCACTCCTTGTGAAAACAGTTTAAGATTTGTTATGTTATATTAGCCCCATTATTATGCAAAAACATGTGAAAGCCAGAGATACTCGTATATTTTTTAAAAGTTTCCATTGTGACTTTCTGTGTTTTTATTTACGTTTCCATGGGTAACTTTTTAACATTTTAGGCAGATAGAAACCTATGATTTTTTTAAATTTTATTTTATTTTTGTGTGTATGTGTAATAACAAAGCTGTGCTATTACGATAATGTGTAAAACAATATTTTAGTGGGATTTTTATTAACTTGTGTTGGGAAAGCATTAATTTAACTAAAACTTAGATAATTACCATGATATTGAATAGATGTGGATTTTGTTCCACATTTTCATTGAAGTTTCTGGAACGAGGGTTTGGAATGGGACAGTTTTGAAATATAACAGGAGTTAATGCCCAAGTAGCAAGGATTTTAATGACAATATTGAAAGACAAAGGTCATGCAATGGTCTGTGCATAGATGGATGTCTTAAGCTGCACAGAGCAAGTCAGAGATTGCTGGTGTCTGAGTGATTTAAGGGCAGATTTTGCCCCCCAAAAATCATAAGAGACAGAAATTCTTTATTATTTTTTTGGCCTGTGCAATTCGTTGTGAAAGATGCTGAAATGCATACACTCAGTGCATACTGTTTTACCTTGTGGGTCTATGTCAGGTCAGTATTTTGGTAGAGCAAACTGAATGTTCCTTATGATTGTCATCTTGAAAAGTATATATCCTATAGGGGTTTTACGTGTCTAGCATTGTTACTGGAGCCTCTGGGGCTATAAGGGAGAGGTGTAATGATCATTATACATATGTTCATTCATTAAACAAACAACTCTGCAGTTGCTGGTCTCTGCGTAGTACCAAAGCCCCTGGGTCTGATAACATGAGTGTGTGTGGCACCGCCTCTTGGGAGCGATAGGAGGTAGAGCACTGTAGCAAACACAGTGTATAACTTGGGTAATGGTGGGACAAAGCACAAAATATGGGGCAAGACACTGAGGCATGAGTTAGCCTATGCTTGCTTACAGGCTTGGTTAGGCTGGTCTGTCAGATGGCTAAGCAATGACTGATTTAAAGGTAAGGGAAGGAGCTGACCTAGGTCAGGAGGGATAAAGAGGAAGAAGGTGCTTGAAGGGAAGAGACATCTGAGAAGCTGGGAACTAGGACAGCTGCCCTGTGTGTGTTCATGCTTATTTTATTTATTTATGAGCTTTTCCATGATGCTATTAACTATCTGTATATAATCACGCCTTTCCTCCTCACTGCTCTCATAGAAAATCTGTTTCTCTAAACTATCAAAATTCTTAGAGGAAAAAAAATACATACTTATGTTTGTAATAATTAAACCCCTGTAACAATAAATGAACATACTTGGGAATATTCTTTTCTTCCTTTTGCTTGTTCTCCATTCAGCAGTGAACTAGCTGAATCCATGGAGCCATCATGTGAGAATAATTTTACACTTCCAAATTATATCAACATTTGCAAACAGCGTAGCAATTACAGTCCACAAGGAACCCCCTTAACCAGAATCCTGTTGCTCTATGGAAAGAAAACAAAAACTGTAGGTTGGAGCTATTCCTGGCTTGCTAAAAGTACCATTTTTGATAAATGGTGCACAATGGAGGGACTGATGTTTTTTTCTGTTTTTCTACTTTTGTGAAATTTGCTTTACAATTGTACTCCTCCCTTTAAGTACGGGATATATTTCTGTTTTATTTTTTTCTTAATTGGGTCCTTTTCTGTCTTTTTGTAAGGATGTAATGTGGATTGTAGGAATTGGAGGACTCTCATTCATTCTTTGTCTATAAGCAAACATGACATGAATAATACAAAAAAATTCCACAAGTAATCATCAAAGCTCTTAAATTCATACTCTTGTCTATAGTCACACTGAACACATTCGTATTTACTTCTTAGTGAAAGAACAATCAACTGAGTTTTACTTTTAGCAGAAGTGTTTATAAAAAAGTGATAATATAAATTTTGTTTTACACCAGTATTGATGGAAGACTGATTTTGAGTATGAACACACAATGGTGGGGAGAGGAAGTAATATTTCTCACACTTGTTCAGTCAGAAAGACCAAATGTTGTGACTTGATTTACCAATTCCGAGTAAGCAATGAGGCTTGAATTTCAAATATTTGCAATCACTTAGCAGGGTAAAAATTCAGATATATTTGTTAAGCACATTTAAATGAGAAAACCATGATCTGCTGATGGATATTCCACAAGAAGAAAAGAGGCTAATTTAGTCAAAGAAATTACAGGCAGAGAATTACTCACTCAGCGCTACTGGCAAATAGTAAACGAGTGTCACCAAGGTTTTAATTCAAATACTTAACAAAGAAAGCATCTAATAGCGTCTTCCTTTTTCATCTGAAGTACTATAAAGCAGAGGGCTCACTCGTCTGCCAAATTGCTTTTATAGAACTTTGGCTTCTGCCTTCATTACTTTTACTCAAATTGCCTCAATTAAGAAACTAACTCTTCAGCCCTGACTTTGATCTTGTTTTCAGATTGGGTGTGTCCTTTTTATAGACTTGCTGATTTGATGCTGGATTCAAGTCAGAAGCCACAATCTGCTTGTCTGGAGATTATTTCTCCAAATTATACCTCCCTAGGGGGAAAAATTAGTTTGATTCAATACTTTTCTTAATGTTTATAACAAATTGGAAAGTTATTAAATAGCTTCTTATGTTGGGAGATACTGACCCTCCCATTATTTTTTTTTCTTTTATACTGTAATGTTACATAGCACAGAGTTAAATAGTAATTTCAAAATCTCACATTCATTTTTTTTAAAAAAAAACTATTGTACCTGAGAAAACTCATGTAGAACTCTTCTTTTTGGAGTCCAAAAGTCCTGCTTAGGCAGAATTCCACTATGGAATGGTTACTTGTGTTATTTGGGCCATTTGTATCATGTAGAGATGTTGATTAAGATTTTGAGTTCATATTTTTTTTACAAATGGTTAGCAATAGGATGATTCATTGGTGACATAAAGTCTAAGTAAGTATTGTGGATAATAGCTACAGTGGCATGATAATTGATAACACTAATTGATTTTGGTTGCCTGAGGAAATACCAAGAGTTTTGGGTTAGGAGTCAGAAGCCAGTTCAAAAGATTTGTCTCCAATCTAGTGATAATATAGTGATAATATCTGAGTATACCCTCTTGTCTGTAAGGGAACTTCTCTCTCAAGTAGTGAGCTTGCTATGATACAGGGCAGAAGAAGAGCTGACTGAGCCTCTGAAAAATGCTAATCAACTAGTGGAAAAAACTGAAGTCTTATTCACTGTCTGAAGGATGGGACTTCCTAAAGATATTCTGTTAGCATCCTTGAGTTCTGTCCCTTTCTGAGGCATGTCGATTCTTGTATGGCCCCTCTTATCCCATCCACTTCATTACCTTTCACACTTGGAAAAATAGTCTCATCTCCTTGAAAGGAGAGGAATGAGAGATGCTCTATATCTAGAAGTCTTCACAAGCTATACATTGCAGTTTCCATCTGGGAGTGTGTGCTGATTGTGTGCATAGGCATAAGCATAACTTGTACCAGTCAGATTCAAGACAAAGTCAGGGGTCATGGTGTAAAGGAGGTCTTCATTTTCTGACCAATATGCCCAAGGATCCAGTAGAATGCCACTGGAAGCAGGCTCAGAAAGTGGATTGTCAGTTAAATAAACAAGTTTTCTTGTGGTCCATTTGTGCTCTCCTGTATATCAGTAAGGTAGCCCTGAAAAATCCAAAATGGTTATACTCAGCATAATATTAGAGAACAGTCTCAAGTACATGTAGTATCTCCTGCTTGTGACACTTGTGTTCCCCTAGATCGTGATTTCAGTCACTCTCTGAAAGTTTCTGTCATGGACCAGGGAAAACTGGTACTTCCTTAGGCCTCTTCATGAGCTGTTGTGATGTGGAAGAAATTTGATAGCTCTAAGGCAGTAGCAATTTAAAAAAACAAAAAAAACCACAACCAGTGAAATTGCCTTGTGAAATAGCCAGAAATGGGGTAGGGACAGGGAGAAAAAGGAACAGTTGCATATTTTAAATATCTGACTTGTGATATTTTGTAGGAGCTTCAAATAATTTTTTTTAATAATTCCTATGTTCTCCATTGTGGAATGGACTACATCTATAGAGAACAGAAATTTATAACTTTGGTAATGTTTTTTGGCACTCTCTTGTATATTACTTAGACAAGAAATCATAGTCTTGATTTAATTACTAGAGAACTGTTGCAAACCAATGATACATACACCAGGAGAGTAGTCAAGCGTGAAAATATGTAAAGGATTGATACCTCAAAGGTCTGTCTTAGTTATGATTGTGTTCAGTATTTTCATTAATGGTCTGGATAAAGGGTCAGAGCTTAGTTTGGCTTTTGCTCATGGTACCATGACGTGTAGCAGCATATGTACTGAAGTACAGGGTTAGAAACCAAAGTAATTTTGACAAATGGAGAAACAGCTTGAGAGGCAAAACATAAGAAACCCATCAGAAAAACTGCAGGGTTGGTTTTACCCTTGGGCAGAAATAATCAAGTGTACAAACAGAGAATGAGAAACCTGTTCAGTACCGTTTCAGAAAACGATCTAGAAACAACAAACTCAACATTAGTCACCAGTATAATTGCGTTGAAAAAAAGAAAAAACATGCTAGGCTGTGTGTTGAAGTCCTGTACCTGGTGTACTGGGCCAGCCCTGTTTAAAGAGCTGTGCCTTCTGCAAGTCTATTTAAAAGGGAGAGGTTTTTCCAGCTCATAGAATGGTAAGAGTTGGAAGGGACCTTTAGAGATCATCTATTCCAACCCCTCTGCAGAAGCAGACCCACAGGAACACATACAATCAGGTTCTGAAGACCTCCAAGGAAGGAGACTCCACACCCTCCCCGGGCAGCCTGTGCCAGGGCTCCCTCACCCACACAGTAAAATGGTTTTTCTTATGTTTAAATGGAACTTTTTGTGTTCCAGCTTCTTTCTATTACCCCTTGTCCTGTCACTAGATACCATCGAAAAAAGGGATGCCCCAACCTCCTGACACCCACCGTTTAGATATTTGTAAATATTAAAAAGATCTCCCCCCTCCTCAGTCTTCTCTTTTCTAGACTAAACAGCCCCAGTTCCTGCAGCCTTTCCTCATAAGGAAGATGTTCCAGTCATAGCCCTGTGCTGGACTCTCTCCAGAAGTTCCCTGTCCTTCTTGAGCTGGGGAACCCAAAACTGGACACAGGACTCCAGATGAGGCCTCACCAGGGCAGAGTAGAGGGGGAGCAGAACATCCCTCAACCTGCTGGCCACACTCTTCTTGATGCATCCCAGGATGCCATTGGCCTTCTTGGCCACGAGGGTACATTGCTGACTCATGGTTAGTTTATTGTTGAGTTGCCCCTGTTATGAACAATATGTGAACACTCCACCATGGTTGGAACTTAAGCTTCAACTTTACCCATGTACAATATATGCTTCTAGAGAGGGGAGTTCAAATGAGTCTAGACATGCTGTTTAGAAGTTGAGAACAAAAGAATGAAGTTCGTCAGTCTAGGGAAGTCTGGGGATCACGACAAAAATTTTCAGATTAGTTTTTTTCAAATTGTTTAGGGAGGACAGGACAAGGGGTAGGTTTAAATTTCAGCATAGAAGACTGTTTTTCAATAGGTTTTTGTAAGTGTCAAACAAGGAATGTGAAGTCCACATGTTTCCAGAGGACACGGTGGTAGTGGGTTAATTCCTTTGGGAATGATGAAGGTGTATTTTTCCCTCTGCAAGGGGATGTAAGGTACTCTGTGATCTCAGATGCTGCTTTTTTGTTCACTCTCTTGTCTCAGCTTGAATATACCAACTTTTAATGGAATGTTACAATTTTGTTAAGAAGCATTATGTTTATTAACAGATTTTTAAGGTTACTCGGTTTAAATTTATCTAATTACAAATACATTGATTAAACAAATTCAGAGGCTTTCAGGATATCAGCTGCTTTCTCTTAGAGCTTATTTCTTTGCTGACTTTTTCAATAGCTGTCAAGTTTGCACAAAATACAAATAAATGGCTCTTCATGAAGGTGCTGTCGTACTTTATGGAACTGCATAAGTGATATGTCAATTTTATATTGCTCTGTAGCATGATTTTAATATCATTTTGGCCTGGTTTAGGCATAATCAAGTCTTCTGTTAAAAGAGCTGTTGTAAGGAGCAATTAAACATTAGTACTTTAGCTAAACTTGAATTATGTCTTGGAATTTAAGTATTTGAGAATCATCTTAAATCGCAGCTTGAATTTTAGGTGGTATTGTATCTGCAATTTATATTCAAGTATAAGACAATTGGTTTGCATTTTGATTTAGTATTTATGGCTTGAAATGTTACGTTATTATTAAGTGTTCTATGCAACTGTTAGTAAGGCCACTAATAGATTAAGGTACTATTATTTATGATTACAGCTTCTGCTTTCAATAAGAAAACAAAGTGAACATTCATCAGGCAAACTTTAATGTGTTTTTGGAAACCTTTAAGTAAATCAAAACTAGCTAGATACCCTTCAGCAGGCAGGAGTGTGGATTCCAGCCATTCCAGTGAAGGCTCGACCCAGAGGAAGCCAAGGCTTTTGGACTGCTGTAACACTTAGAGCTTAAAAGTACCTTTTTTTCTTAGATGTTAGCAGGATAAGATTACCTGGAGAAGATGTTAACTACAGTTATCTCACTTTTCCTTTGCTGTATAGACTGGTAGGACTAACACTGAGCTGATGTGTGAGTCTGAGCCCTCTGAAGGAGATTGTGACAGTAAGAAAGTAATTGGGAATTCCACTCACTCCAAAAGTAGCCTTGCATTAGCGAGTTGGCAAGTATATATATAGATAAGATTGACATTGGGTTGAAAAGGGGGTAGATGGTGCCTTGTATCTTAATCAAGGTAGATCACTGACATTTTGTTTTAAATCCCTGAAGCACAGGAAAAGCTTTATGTATGTGATGGTAAATTTGTTTGTAGTTTTATTTTAGTAGTAAATATTTCCATTGTTTATATGTTAAAAATATGTTTGATTCATATCAGCATCATTTTGATCACTGATGGAAGCTTGCCTGTCAGTACAGAGATGTGTCAAAACATTAGGGAAATAAATAATTAAAAATCAAAAGAAATAAAGAAAAATAAATTAATGTTATTTACATGATAGAAAAGACAAGCTCTCTACATAAATTTCTTCTGTTGAATATAGTATATTTATTCAGGCCCGATTGGACTAGTGTGAGCTGCTTAATTTCTTTTTTATTTTCCATGCCTAATCTATTCAGCATGTTTTCTAGTATTTGAGTTACCTATGTTAAGTCACCAAATTAACAATGTCTCTAGAGGCTATTCTAATTCTGTAGTTAGGAATTAATCCTCTACCATTCCATGTATTCAGCTTTAGCTTTTCTTTCTGAGTATCATCTCATTTCTCTTAAATCTATTAATTCTGATCCTTTTACAGTTTCAATTAAGATACACCAACATTCTAGCTACCTGGGGGCATGAGACTGAGAACAAGGGGAAAAAAGGACATCTTCCTAGTGAATTTACTATTAGAAGAGCTGGAGAGAGACATAAGTACTGTGATCTCATCCAAGCTTAGCATTGCCACAAAACACCAAGGATGGCACACAGTTGAAACGTTCCTCTGTAGAGTTTCATTGCTTTACTTTTATTGATAGCTGAGAGCTTAGCCTATTACAACCTGTGCCATAGTTAATGAAAATTGAAATGTTACATTATATATTGTCCTTCAGGGTAAAAACCCCAACATCAACTTTATCTACAGAGACAGTTTCATTCCAGCTGCTGCATTTAGGGAGAGAAGTGCATGTAAAACATATACATTATCCAAGTGTCTCTGTCCCCAAAGAATGGATGAAAGAATGTTTTCTGTGCATGAATTTCTTTTTTTTTTTGGAGAAGTATAATGATAATATGTTGCTTGTAATAGATTAGACCATAAGGAAGATTTTACCTGCAGTGTGCAGACGAAGTGATGAAGTCATTCACAAATTCTGCTGGAAAGAGGTAGATGGATAGCTCCCATTATTGCAGCAGCTTCTTATTTAAGTAATATAAAAAGGACAATTTCCCTGTCTGCAGGAACCATCCCTGTATTTTGTTAAGAAATAAGATACTTTGGCTCTGGCTCCTATGTCTGACATAGCAGATGCAGCAATAAGCGATGGTTATTGCTGAAGCAATCCCAGTCATAGAGCAATCTTGCATGGTTGGTCTCTGGCCATTTGCTTTTTATGTCACTAAGATAAATTTATATAGTCTTCTATTAATGGAAGACAACATACAGTTGAGTTCTCCCTCAGAGTGGTCAGCCTTCTGCAACTCAACACGGTGTGTGGATGAGGGGCACTTATCATGGCATTCACTGTCCTGCCTAGTTTCCCTGCTAGAGAGGACAGCCTATTCTATGTTGCTTCTTCCCCCACCCTCCAAGTCATTCGATTTAAAGCCCTCTTTATCAAGTTGGCTAGCCTATTCCCAAATATTCCACTGCCCTTATGGGAGAAATTAATTCCATACTGTCCTATCAAGTTATAGTCAGCAAAGACAGATCTGTTGTCATAGAATCTAAAATCTTGCTGCTGGCACCAACCTCTCAGCCAGGAGCTCACTTGACTGATTTTTTCATTGTTGACTTCCCCTTTATCTCTGGTGAACAGGATAGAGGAGAAAATAACCTAAGCCCCCCTACATTTTACTTGCTCCCCCAAGGTTATAAAATCCTTTCTGATCCTGGAGATGTCATGCCTTATGACATCATTCATACCTACATGGAACACAAGTAAGGGGTAGTAGCTCGCATCCCTTATGAGCCATGACACTCTCTCAGCCACATCACTGACCTAGGCTCCTGGCAGGCCGCATAGCTCTTGCAATTCCTTATCCGATCCACAGATGGATCTCTCAGTGCCTCTTAGCAATGAGTCACCCACAACAAACACCCATCACTTCTTTCTATGATGACCTAGGGAGCTACGGTGTTATGGAGTTCTTTCCCTTATGCCTCTCCTCTCATAGCAGGCTTTCCATTCCCACTTCTGTAAATACAAAGTGGTGGCTGTAGCATTTGTTAATTACCTCATGCTTAAAGTGTATGCTGAAGACTGTAATGTCTAGGTGCATCTCCTGTGAGTTCTCATTAAGTGCTGAAACTCCCCAATGTCATACTCAGTCTTTCTACCAGAAAAACTCAGGCTTAAGTTCACTGTTTCTAATATAAGCATAATACAATAAAGCTTAATATGTCGAAGAATAAAGTACATGAAGTATTATTTTTTTTTACTATTACTATGTTCCTTTTTTTTTTTTTGAGTGGGGGGCTATGTGACATGGGATAGTTTTCCCAGGACTTCAAGGATTGCTTTGCTGGCACCTCAGTTCAGCATCAGGGACTCTGTCCTATACAGTATAATAGATTTGCTGGAAAAGACTAACTTTTTTGGAGCCAGAGACTTGCAATACAACCTTTATACTCCAGTATCCTCTTTTAGTCTATTGTTTTTCTCCAATACATCTTCAAAGAGAAGTGAGCAACTCCCTAGAAACAACTTCTGCTATGTTTTGTTTTCTCCTGGATACCAATCAAAGTACTATTCACCTGGAAAAAAAATTAACTGTTTCTTTGTGAGTCAACATCTTTTAGCACAAGAATAGGAAAACACAGCCATATATGAAAACAAATTTTTATTAGATCAAAAAAATGTGTATCCCTAAGAATCTCTTAGACAAAATCTGACCATCAGACATGGAGATTCAGTGTTCACATCACTGCTCTGTCCTTCAGGTGTTTTCATTGTTACAACATACCTCCTTTACCTCTTCTGAAGCTACTCATCCCATGCCCATTAAGTTCCTGGGGAACTGGGTTTTAGACTATTGTTATAGATTGGTCTACAACAAGTAAAAATGTAGGTTGATCAATACATAGCCTTGTGTTTGAATAAAAGAAGGTATCCCATTCTTGGTTCAGATACATCAAACCAGCTGTAGATGTTTTATGAAACTGATTTTAATTGTTTTGCCTGAGACAGAACATCTTCCATACTCCAAGTTTGTATTGTCTATAGAAGAACCATTCTGACAAATATTACTGGTGGAGCTAGAAAAATTATATTAAATTCCAGATGTTGGCCATGGATACATACTTAAGCGATGATAAGACATACTCAAGTCTTGCTAATGTTTATCACGTAAATTCAAGGTGGCTTTATGATTAAGGCACATGGGAGACCTGGAAAAGAAAATACCCTTCATTACTGTAATTATTCAGGGGGTTATCCTGTATATCTTTTGTTGTTGTTGTGGTTTTTTTTTTTTAATTGTTGCCAGTGGTGTCAAACGAAGTGAGAGGTGCACGATAAGCTATTCTGAGCTCCTTCATATTCCATAAACCGAGTATATTCTTAATTGGGCAGTGTGAAAGAGGAAAGTCACAGGGTAGTTGCACTTAAATGGAAAAAAATATTTATGAAGATGTGAAAAGGAAAGGTTGCAATCTGAATCAAAAAACTTCAGCTTCACTTGGTCTAGCCTTTTATATTTCAACAGAAATCAATGGAAAAGGAAAATATCAGCAAAGAAGCACCTATTTATAGATACAGATAAACATGCATGTGCACATATGCATATAGATGTATCTGTAGCTCATGTTTGTTTCATATTCCCCTTTTTTAGTCTCAAAACCAATGGGGAATGTTTGACTGCCAGCTTGTCATTTAAAATAAATACTAATTCCTTCAGTACATCCAAACTAAAGGGTTTCTTTTCCCCCACTCTACTATTTCTAGTGGACCTATCAAGAAATTGTTGAAAGTTGGAACTGTAAGAATAGAATAGTCATTAGCCTATCTAATTAGATGCATTGGTTAAATGCAATAAACACTTGAGTGAACCTGGACAATGATGTTATAGTAAGACTGAGACTCTAAAATAAAAAATATTCTGATGGCATAAAAAGCGTCAAATGTCATGGACGTGTTTTTGTAGCAACCAAATTATCCTTGTGAACTTGACCCTTTTTGCTAAGCTTCAAAAAATGTTGGTCGCGAGGCTCATAATGAAATTTATTCCACTGTGTGCAATCATGTGTAACTCTTCAGCTTGAATCAGCTGGGCTAGTGGGCTCCTTTGTCAACCTAAGCTTCTGCTCTCTATTAACCTCCCAAACTGTGCCTAGCTCGACTTTACAGCTCTTAATTACATTTGTTCCACTTTGTGTAATTAGGCTCACTTCATGAACCCAATTCAGTGACTGTCATGCAGGACTCCAGAATGTTGCAAGTCATGGATCATTGTCAGGAAGGTATGAGAATCATGGAATCCCAGAATGCCCTGACAACCATGAGAAAACACCAGCCCTTGATACAAACACAATAATCAGCTTTAGAGCATTCATCAGTGAGTGGTCTTTAGTGCAGAGCAAGAAAAAAATGGCCAGTGAGATAAGTATTTGTAGAGGTAAGGCTATGAAGGAAGGTATCAGGAGTCATGGTTACCTCTGTGTGTTGGTACTCCTCCTTTGCATTGATCGAATGGAGAAGGAACAGCATCAGCACATTGTTTTATGCCAGCCTTTTGCCAGCTTCATCAGTCTCAGCTGACTTCCGCAAACATTTCTTTTTATATACTCTGCTTCTACCTATTTGAGATAAGTAAGACACAGTCTGCCTGTTTATCCACATATATCTAGAGCATTCATTACAACAGTCCCTTTTTGGGATAAAAAATGAGGTTTTTATTTTGTAATCATTGTGCCAGATCAGTTTTCAAGGATATAATGCTGAGGAAGGATTAGATATGGAGTCACCTTATCTCTACCTATCTGCCTGTGGTCTCCTTCTTCCCTTAAATTTCTTATAAATTTAGTACATTAGTATAGATGATAACCCTGATCAAAGTCTTTTTCCTTTTTCAGGAAAGGTGAGTAAATTGGAGTCTAAGACTTGGACAGACTAAACCGTGGCTGAGATAATCCTGAAAAATAAAAAGGATTTAAGAAAATTTACAATGAGCTATTATCCTGGTGTTACTAAGAAGCCCGTGGGTAACTACACTTCCACATACAAGTCCTCTGTAAATATTGTTATGTAAATGGAAGCTTTCCACCCAAAATCATGCAGGTACTCCAGTGTCCTTAGTCTAGCTGTGTCTTCTTAAGTCATGGCTGATTGTGCCATATTCTACTTCCTGACATTTTGCCCAACACAGCACACAAAATATAAAATAGCATTTATGACTCTTAAAATCCAGGCAATACTTGTGAAAATCCTAAGTAACGTATTCTTGTTATTGACCTTTCTTCATTTCAATGGTTAAAATGTCATTATAATTTAAGAAAAGTTTAGTGTATTTGGAGGGAATGAGGCAGTATTTTTCTACATACAGGTCATAATCTGCTCCTTTGAGTAACAGTGAAAGACAGAGTTCTTGTGCCATTAACTAAAAATTTTCTGCACAGCTTAACCTCTGAAGTGGCACTCAGTGGCCATTTCTCCTTGTTTGTTTGTCTGACAGAAGTGTTTGACTCTGGCATCTTTGTAGTTATCCTTCACACTGCCAAAAATGTGGCTGTAACAGATCTGTATTAACTACCTTCTGCAAAATAAGTATTAGCTAGAGAAGATTTTTTTTTTTTTTTAATTAACTGGGAAAACATGTGAAACTCAGACCTTCACAAGTCAGCATAAAATGCCACAAAGCAAAACATGAAGTATTTACCGGTTATGGTCTCACTTTTGTTGTGGCAATATTCTGTACCATGTCAATGCAGAATTCAGTACAGCAGCTTGCAGAAGTAATAACTTCCCACCAAAGCATGTGTTTTTAGTAGTTAAAAATAATAATGCTTGTTGGGTCAAACTAATAAGTTTCTCTGATGTCTCCTAGACAATGAACCTCTCTATTCATGCATCAGACTGTTGCCAGACAATTTTCAGAGACACTAGCGTGACACCTTTGAGATCTAAATCAGAAAGAAAGATTAGAACGTTTTTTTCAGTTTTATTAAGGCTCCCCGGTACTTAATGGTGTATACCGTAACTACTCAATAATATTTTCTATACTAATCTAAACTAATAAATGATGATCTTTTTAAAAAAAACTAGAGATCTATGGAGGGAAACCACAAGTCCATGTTCATGAGAGCATAATGAGAGGCACTCACATTACCATGTTTTGTAGATAGGACATGCATCAACCAATTATTATTTAATTCTGGTAAAAATATTGTTTTAGAAAGAACAATTTAAATATGCAATAGTCCTAAAAAAACTTGTGATTTTTTTTTTTTTTTGCAATAAAATCCCTTTTCTGGTTATATTTACATTTTTTCAGATAATGCTCAGGACAGACTTTAGCTTTCTTATGAAATATCCAGGAAGCTGAAATTTTAAAACTTCACAGTAACTCCACTGTACCCAGAAGCCTCAGATATACATCTTTTAAATGGACAGAATAATTTCAGTTTGCGCCATTTCTACAGCCTGAAAACCTTGCTATTCTTGAATTTATTTCTGTGGTACCAGATATCTGTGAGATATCTGTCCCTAAGTTTTTTTTTGTGCTGTGAGAATCTGTCCCACTCAACTGAAATGAAATATGATGAGTGCAGCCCTTTAGACACCCACTCATGCCTATAGATGAGACAGTCGGAGGTGGGATAAATTTTTCCTAGATGAGAACAAAGAAATGTAGCTTGAATTGATGGGAAAATAGTCAGCATACTAACAAGGTTTTCTATCTTTTAACCTGAAACCAATAACAAGGCCCCCCTTCCCCAACGTGCTCATACTCTACACTCAACGATGGCAAAGTTTACTTTCCCATATTAGGACAGAGTCACTGACAGATGGAAATCTCTCCTTGATGCCTTTTTTATTCTCTCTCAGACAGAACCTTCCTTCGAATATTCTTTTTTTACTTTCTCTTTTGCCAACTTTAAACTAGGATGCCATTTTTTTAAATCTCCATTTTCAGTAATTCTACTTCTTGCCACTTTTGGTGCTTATGTCCAGAGATGTCACCTGAGCTGATGCCAGCTATCTGTCATTTAATACAGTGTTCTTGCACCTTAAAAGGACTCATTTTACTTTAAATTCTCTGTGGATTCTGGTCTTACTGCAGTTCTGTTTCTGTGCTTGCACTGCTTGTAGCTTTTGCCTTAAGTCTTTTAGGGACAAATTTACTTCATAATTTAGCCATTCAGTATGAAGTATGAAATGGGCCAAATTAGAACATGATAAACATTCCTAACAGTTATTTTAATAATTATGTGTGAAGGTGGAGTGTTTGATGGGAGTGGTCTGGAAAGTAGTGAGCTCTTAAGAAAAGCTGGAGAACTCTATTACTTGCATTGATGAATAAGCATTTCTAAGTGTCTCTTGAACAAATCATTACTGGGCAGAGAAATTTGGGTAAAAGTATTTGAAATGCCTCAGTGACTGAGCCTATTTTCCCTTCTTTCCTGAAAGTGCCAGTGTGAGTGGAGAGTGATGCTGCCAGCCAAAATTGCTCTGACAGGAGAAAGCCGAGTGTTGGATTTTTTTTTTTTTACAATTATCACCAGGTGATGCTGTTCATATGTTATTCCCTAATGAATAAATAACACATATGCTATTTTCAAATCTGCATATAAATATGGTGTAATATTTTGATGTTTAGGAATCAACTGTAGTAATAAATGCCGCAGCTTCAAGATGTCTCTCAGTTACCATATTTATAATTCATTTGGGGTAAACAAATACATCAGTTCTCTGCCTCTCAATGTTTCAGTCAATGAGAAATTTTACAGTATTCAAAGGATGTTTGAACCTTGCTGCCCAATTTTAGCTCTGTAACCCTTAGGCATTAGCATAACTTATCTGAAAAAGAGCACTTTCACAGGGAGATTTGCCTAAATTGTTTTAGGCAAAAGTTTCACAACGGATTGAAGCCAACCAAGCTTGTATCATTAAGAGAGGTAGTACTGCCTTCTATCACACTCTGCCTTCTTGTTTTCAAACATTTGACATCTTCTTTTTCATGTTTCTGAGCATAACTGTGTGTTACATCAGTAAGTGGGTCTGCATTAAAGTCAACCTGTTTTTGATAGGCTTATCTTGTTCTGAGTTAGTTGCCTGGCCTGTTCATCACATTGAGAGCACTGCAAGAGGAATTTACAGCAGAAACAAGTCACCAAGAGGAGTAGCCTTAAAGAGTGATGTTAGACACCTCACTTAGAGTGACATGAATCATTGTTTGTATGCCACCTCTCTACTGGGTTACAGTCAGAGCTTGCCCAGCACACAAGGCACTTCAGATATTAGATGAGGTTAACTCTACTCGAAACCACCACCACGTTGCCCATCCTTCTCCTTACTTTTAATCATGGGAATAAAATTTTTTTTCAGTAATCAAGGACCTTTCCTATGGACCATGACACAACTTTTCAAAGATGTCCAACAACAGTTATCTTCTGAGTACCTTCACTTGTGTCTTTTCTGATCTTATAGTCTTGCATATGTCAGCACATTTAAGTAAGCCCTAACTTGTGCATTCTTTGTTTTGGACAGTACTTTTTTTGCTGGTAGCTTTGCTATAAGCATGTACCTGTGTGGAATCTGAGCATAGACCTTGCCACAAAAGGCTAAGGTAAAGAAAGCATCGAGTTCCTCAGACTTTTCTGGATCCTGCTACTCCTTGTCTTCCCAGCCAACTCTCTTCCCAGCCAAGTCTCTACCAACTTATTGCAGCTGTTTAAGGTGTTCCTCCACATCTCTGTAACTTCTATGGCATGGTAAACCTGACTAGATACAGATATTGTTCTTTGAGAGGCATGTATTAATATATGTGTTTGAGATGGGCCTGGAATGGTCCTGCTTTCTCAAAGGTCATACAAGAGCCTTTCCTATCCCATTACTGGTTTTCCTCCACATATTCTCTCACTTTCCCCCACTTTTGGTCTCTGTCCCCTAAAAAATGTAGTTGGCATTATGCTAAACTCAGACAGATCAGATGAAACCCTAAAACAACAGGTGAACAGCATTTTTACCCATGCATGATTAAATGAAATTAACTCATAAAGCACTGAACTTTGATTGTGTCTATCTTTTCAGGACAAATATTATAATCTGATAAAAAGAGACCCAAATTTGTTTTGGATAAGGTGGTTAAATGCTTCTAATATCAGAGCAGCTATGCCAGGTCAGAATCTGACATGATATATTAAATAGCAAAGAGAGAATAAAAACCCCAAACCGTAATACATTATATATTAGAAACATATACTGGAAACTATTATTCTATGCTTGGAAAGCTTGGGGCCTTTTTTTAAAACGATGAATATCTCTGTCATTTCAAAGATGATTTATACCAAAGTTTACTTCTAAGCTGTAACTTGAGACTGTTGTGAGTTATACCACTATTTTGTCATTCTTAATAGCACCAAGTCAATCCTGAGATATTTCATGCTGCAATTTTCTTCTGTTATGAAAATGCATAATGTTAATCTTTGTAATACTTTATAAACTGACCATAAACCAATGTTTATGGTCAGTTAATCATTGTATTACTTTGCTTTAGGTAATTTAGTACATTACCATAATGTAGCAATCTACTTAATAGAAATTTTAAAGTGAGCACAGTGCAAGTTTCAAGGCATTAATATATTATATCTTCTAACCAGAAATTCAGAAATACAACTTGAGTTTGGATACAGGACAGATATTTTCTCCTTTGATTGACTGAGTATTTTGCCTGAGGAATGTTGTGATTTCACAATAGGTACTGCATTATTATTTATCATTATGGTATGCCTTACAGTTCTTTAGAAGTCCCAACAAGATTGGAACAACCATTGCAACAATCATGATACAAAATTATCATGGGATAAAGTCTACTTGAACACCAGATGAGATACATTGTAGGGTACTGTTTCCACAAACACAAACATGTAAAATCTCACTGAATGTGGTGAGATTTAAAAGCTATTGTTAGTGGGAGTCCAATGGAAAAGTGTTAGTTCTAAGACATAACATTCATGATTGTATGAAACAAATACAGTGGACGTAGGATGATGTAAAATTATTATGAACTTGTGCTTTTGGAAGTTAATCTCACAATGACTTTTTAACTATTCTGTATTTTGTTAGATAGTGAGTAAAATATAATAGAAATTGGTGAGTCTCACCACTAGCAACTTCCAGAGACTTACAAGAGATCACTAGAAGTGGTCCTTAGAAGAACCAGACAGCTGAAACAAACGTAGCTTCCAACCAAACTGAGAGAACTTTCACAATCCAAATAAAAAATAAATTCTTCTAACATTATTTAAGAATTTCAATTGTAATGACAGTGTTAGTTTTCATTATGTATCACTTTGAAGCTCTGCATATTCAAATGATGTAGAAAAGAGTACTGCTGATTCAGACCCCTCTCCCTGAGAGAAGGAAAATATTGTTTATAGAACACAGAGAACATGGAAATGAGAAAAAACAAGAGAGAAAGATTAAAGATTAAATATCATTATCTAAATTATGTGAGTCTGATTCCTGTTGTGGATAGAGGCAAAAAACTACTTTTTTTGTAAGATCACTTTATCATAATTTTCAACTTCATATATCACAGCTCTTAGGCACTGAACTTTAGCTAAGTGCTGTGCTTAAAAAAAGGTTTTGTTATACATCTCAAGAATACTATTCCCCCTTTTTATAGTCAATAATAACTGGCATTTTTTTTTCTGTAATTGCTCCTATAACTTGGTTTATACATAATCTGATATATAATGTGCTCACAAGTCTGCATTTTAGCTTGAGGTAGCTGCATTTCAATATGATGGAAGTAATTTCTTCATCTGCAAAGCTAAGCCTCTGCTGAAACTGGAAATGTTTGTAATAAAAGAGGAAGACATGGCAGGAAATGGATCCAATCTCTTCTACTACATGGAAAAGAATGAAGTTTATGTTTTGGGCTTAATTGTTAAAGACATGACAGCACCAAAATCATTGTACTTAATTACGAAGAATAACACCCTGATGTTAACTTAGTCTTTCAAAGAAATATCAATACTACTCAAAGAAATCAAACACTTTTCACAGAAATAATTGCTGCAAAGTTTTGACTGCTCTTGAGCCCTGAACAAAGCCAGGAATATTTTTGCATTGCCTTAAAGTAAATGGGAGGCAAATTGTGGCTCAAAGATACAATGAGTCTCCTGGTTTTCCCTTTCAGTGCCTGAGTTCTTATATGTTAGTGCAACTAGGTCATGCAGTGCAAGATCCCCTATTGTGGTTATTCTCTTTATTCACCCCCTACAGCTCCCCTAGGTATTAGTAAGAAAGGAGTGTTTTATTCTTTTATTCTTCCTTCTATCCTGCATAACCATGCAAACTGGGTCACAGTTTGGGAGTATAATTTGTAAAACATATGTGGATCCCTGCAATACTTTATAATCTACATATATTTGCCTGGAAGTGTATAAACTTTGTCAGCATTTTATCCAAGGGCAAGGAGAGAGAAGCGCAAAGAGAATAGGTCTTCCTTTTTTTCTTTTTTTTTTTTTTTTTTTTAAATCCTGTAGAAGAACAAAAATCTTCAATGGTTTCTTTGTAGATGTATTTACTGCATGTGTATCACTGCATAGCAACATTAATAGGGCTGAGATAATCAGTATGAGTTCATATTTTAATGTAATGAAATTACATAGAAGTTTAACCTCTGTTCTGATTTCCCAGATTCATCGCATCTTTGTCCCAGACTATTTGCATTATTTCTGTAATATTTTGTTATAAATTACTGTATGAATCCCCAATTTTAATTTTATATCACTGTAGTTTTTTCTTTGGAATTGTAGCCATATTTTAAAAAATTATTAATATGACATCATACAGTATCTTTAATAGCTTATTGAACAACTATTGAACAAATAGCTCAGTTCTTTAAATTAGATAAATACTGTACCAATAGACTTCTTTCTTTTTTTTTTTTTTTTTGTTTCAAAATGATATGATACTCATCAACTGGAGATTAACGGATCCATTTTGCTTCTGATTCTGGTCTGTTGGGCTTCCTAGAATTGGCATGCACTTTAATCCCCAGTGTGATGCTGCAAGATCTACCTGCAGCAGAATTTACAGAGTGTTGCTGTTGCCAACTACACTACCTGGCTGTCCAGACTGATCTACCAGCTCACCGACTGCTGAGGGGAATAGATCACTGCATACTCAATGTGGATGATGCTTAGTCACGCTTTATTGTTTGTGTTATGTGTTTATATCTACTAGCATAAGCAACTCCTCTCGCTTCACCCTGTGCCAGCCCCTTCATTCCTCTCCGCCCCTCGTGTCACAGTCCAAGATCTTCCAGACACCTACCACAACTGATTGCTAAGGGACAGCTTGTCTGGTATGCTTTTTGAAGACTAAAAATTTTTCCCATGGACTTGTGGTAAGAAATCCACAATTGACCAGGATCAGATAAAATCCCAGATGCCCATGTAACTAGAAAACCTGGAAACCAAATTGATTGGAAAGATAAAAAACCCCCAAACCAGACGTTTTCATTTAGAATAGTACAATTCCTCATGAAAGATGGAACAACATACATTTTTTGTTTAAAAAAACTCAAGTTTTCTATCAAATGAGCAGTTTAGACAGAGAGTTGGAGACCAGACATTACAGTGAACAAGAAAATCAGACTTAACACACTTTTCTATGTAATTATTTGTGCGACACTGCCTATGAATGTGAATTATTCTTGAGAAGGCTGTGAAAGGCAGCCTTGGAGACTGAGAATCAATCTGCATTCAGAAGACTGTATATTGGCCTAATCCTGCCTGTCTCAAGAAGTGAACAAAAGGGCAACAGTCCCCTACTTCCTGCACATGCTGCTGTGAATTAGAAGCTGCTTAAATAGAACTGCTTAAATAGCTTGAATTCAAGATCATTATTATTTTTTTTTTAGCCCAGGAGACACCTGAAGATCCCGCAGAAACTATCATCCCAGCTGTATTTCTCCAAATAAACATGAGAGCTGAAGGAGGTCTTGAGGCCTGGGAATGGAGATAAGACAGGAGTGAAAGAAGTGGTTCTCACCATGACATAATATAGGCAGTGTCTGTGCCTAAAGACCTCAGTGTATCTCAGAGGGTTGCAAAGGAATGAGCGTTGCAAAGGAATGAGCGTTGCAGGGCAGCAGCATTCACAGGAACTAATCTGGCAATCAGATGTCACATATGTTTTTACACAGAATTACTATCAGTTAAAAAGAAACACTTCTGATACTTTGTTAAAAAGGAAAAGGCAAGCTCAAGGCATGTGGTTCGGTTGTCTGTCACATACATATTGTCATGAAAATGTAATGGAAATTTGATAGAACACTGCATATTTTCTTCAGAGATGTTATAAAAGAAAAGGAAAATTCATCTGGATTTCCTTAAAGGAGATGCATAAGATAATCAATATATATATATATCAATCAGCATTTTTTCTAGAACATCCTATGTTAACATGATGAGAACTTCTGTTTTGTTCACCCTTGTTTTAACATACTAAGACTGATACAGGATTCCTTTCCCTTATCTGCTCCTGCCCATCTCCCACTCCCCACCACCGGCCCTGCCACCTGAAAATCAATCTTTCTCTTCATCTCCACTCCTTCAACTTTTGACAAAAAAACTTTATCCGAAACATAGAACTGGAATAGTTCAGTAGTTATTCCCTAGGAAGATCTTTCCAGTCATTGCTGCTGAATGCGAGGTATTTGTCTCTGTTTCTGATACCTCTCCCACGTAGTCTTTCTTGTTTAGCCATGTCACATATGCTTTGTGGTAAAGATTTCTTATGTTTGGCAGAAAAATTATCCCAATTTTCCAATTCTGTTGATCTTCTCAACACTTGTGTGGCAGTCAACTTGCACATTATCATGAAGCTGAGGTACATAATTACTTTAAAATAATACCCCTAGAGACGTGTGATGTTTTACAAATGTGTCATCAATAGCTCTCCTATAATGAAATGTGTCACTCTAACTTACCTAACAAAATACTATGCCATGATTAGAGTTGGAGCAAGGATGGGATGAAGGAAGTAAGAGTCCTGTCTTAAGCAAGGAGACAGGATGTTTGCTTCTTCTTTTATCACTGTGCTATGCTGATGAAATGAAAACAACATAGTAGCAAAAATAAGACATTTTTTTTTGTTTTTTCTCTTCTTCCAGTACATCTCTTGATGAAAATGATCAAATCTATGATACAAGCCTACCATACTAAACCTTGTAAAGGAATTTGAAAATATAGAACTGTATTGTTGGGTCCTGAGAGTAGGATGAACAGAGTGCATCCAACAATGTCCTCATTATCAGAAACTCATACATGAGCTCTGTTGGAAGAATGTTCCTCTAGTTCACTTGGCAAGATAAAACCCTTTCACCTTAATACAGTAAGGTCGAGACCCACTTTCTATATCATGCAATGAATATAAGCACAATTCTACTGAAAGCAGAACTTGCCCTGCAAATATATATCTATGCCACATGTGCATCTGTTTGTATGTACATATTATTTCTCAGTGCTCAAGAATTAAGTCCTTGTCGCGTGACGTTAGTAATAACAACAGTAGTGAGATTCTTATATGGAAAATAAATATGGGCTATTATTTTTAGTAAGTACTGATAGGGAGTGTGCACAGGTCACATTAGGTGAGATATTAAGATCGAAGGCATCTGTACAAACATCCATGACTAATTTTTAAAGGCTAAGCTGTACTGTCTTTCATTAAGAACTGTTGTGCAGTTTTGTGATTTGTAGCCAGCTCACTTGAGCTTCCAGAGTGTGTACTACTATTTTGAGATCTTGTCAATACACAAATAAGACATATGCTTCAGTGAGTCATCTGAGCAGAGCAAACTATCACAAGAATCAGTTGACCTGCACTTCCTTCCTGCTACTGAATCTTTCTCTACCTTTTCTTGTTAACACAAAGTATGTCCCAGTATACCTCACAAAACAGAGAAGCTAGAGATGGGAAGACAAGGTCCCTTTCATCCATATGGTTTTATTTGTGTTCTGCTGGCACTGTTATAGTCATACAGTAACCAACATAAATTTTTAGTTTTATTATCACCTCTAAAAAGAGACAGATATGTGAAAATTGAAGCCAGAAGGTTTGTATCACAGGATTAATTAGGCAAGGCCAAGTGGAGTCACACTCCTCCTGGCAGTGAGTGCCTCAAGAAGGTGCCTGCCTTCAATTATGGAGCGCACAAAGCAATTAAAAACCCTGTTTCTTTTTCCTGAGTGTTACTTGTTACTTGATAAATCTGGTTTTGTGTTGTTTTTTTTAAAATTCTCTGGAGATCTGAACTGGCTTGAGGTGTAATCTACTAGGGTAGATATTCATGAAAAATTGATTTAGCTGGAGCCTAAGTGCAATAGGTTTAAAATAAACCTGAAAGGAATGAACAGTCTGTTTCTTGGCTGACATTTTATTGGCCATTTTTTTTTAATATACACACACACACGACCAGACAATTAAGAACCCAGACATTATGGATCTCCAGGAAAGAATTTTGTCACTGGGATGTATGAATCAAATCAATCAGCCACCCTATGTATTTTCTTAAGTTGTACTGCACTCTTGATTAACCTTTTCCTCATGGAAGTTTTCGAATAGTCAGATTGCTTGTACATGTCAGTTTTAAACATATGTTTGAGGCAGTCATCTTCCTTAGTCCATTGGAAATTAGTAGTCTGTTTCACCTATACCTAGTTTATTGGATGTGATAGCCTTTCTCCAGATTTACAAGCCTCTTTTCTCTTCTGATGTTACCAAGAGCTCTACCATGATTGCTGACTGTGATCCTCTGTACCAGGACTCGGCATCTGATTTCATGCAGCTGGACTTGCACATTAATTCTTTTGCCACATTCATTTAAAGCACCCAGCTAACTCTTTCCTCTCTTGTTATTTCCCTTGACAGATAAATAATTCAAAATATGATATAAAATATGGTGTATATCTGCTTTGAATAGCGCTCTATGAAGATATGTTTGAGCTATAGCAATGACCTCATACTTCCTGTTGAGGAGGGAGAAGCAAAAGGATATTTAAATCAATACAATAAGGGAGCCATAGCTTGTAGATATTGTAGTGCTTGTGAGATTTCTTCACAAGTATTACATGAAAGAAACCATAAGATATGACATTACAAGGATGTAAATAATGACCATTGGTTTATTATAGTTTCAGCATTAGAATGTCTATATTCACAGGCTTCCTCATTAATACTGCCTAAGAAGTAATTATATTTCTGAAAAAAAGCAGATTTTTTTTTCTCCCAATGTGCACTTTATTTTTATTGTTTCCTAGTTTAAATATAACTCAAAGAAGAATGAGAAAATTCTTTATAAAGGACATTAAATAAATGCTGCTGGAACAAATCTTTAAACAGGATCATCACTGAAATGGGAAGTTTTACATATGGAACATTTTTACTTGTAGTACAGATTAAACATTTGGCAAAATAAAGCTTTAGATGGCCAGACATTATGTGTCACTAGAAATCAACTCTGACAGATGTTATTGAGCCTTTTACCCATATTATCATTGCAATATTTTTTTTTTAGTTAGTAAGAAAATGAGGAGAGGTTGCCTTTTGCAGAGAGGTCAGCCCACTTGGCAAAGGCTATCCTCTCACATGGCATATTTTTCTACCGATTTTGATTTAACATACATGGCATGTTTATCAGAGGTGAATGTCAAGATGACAAGAGTTTAACATTTCTTAGCCATCTCCAGAAGAACTCTGACACATTCTTTCATGATTATTTCAGGGTATTTTAAAAGTTTTAGCAATTCCACCATACACATAAAACAAAAAAAAAACCAAAATCTTTTATTTCTTTCTTTTCCAAAGTTGATTTTTTTTTTGTGTTCTCAAATCTAAACTCACTGTTTCTTAAAATTAACTGGCAACTAGGGGAGAACAGTGCAATATATATTGTTTCACTTTATCTAATGTCACTGGTATAAAATCATTCATTGATAGTGGGCTTTGGAGTCAGGCTGCCATATTACTCTATATATTAATTTCTTAATAAAATTATATCTATTCAAATGTGCAAAGTAAATTCGTTTTCTAAAGAGCTAGTAATTTTTACATTAATGAGACAGTTACTGATGCAATTTATTTAAGATAGGATATCTATATATATAAGGCCAGCCATGGGAGAACTATTTAACAGATTGCATACAGATTGCAAATTTGATCCTCATATTTACTGCCTTTCTTATTGCAAGAACCAGCTAGGATTCAGTTGCAATGCAATCCTTTTAGAAATAATTAGGAAGAGTTGTTGTCTGCTTAGTGCATAGCTACCTTGGACTCTGCTGTCACGAGATGTGTCTGTTTGAGGCCAGAATTTTTGGAGGCTGCAGAAACAGAGAGTGCCATACTGTTAGCAAAAAAAAATATTTATAATAGATTGAAAAAAAAATTGAAAGAATCAGGAGCTTTACAAGTGTTTTGGGATATTCACTAACAAATAATGAGTTGGAAAAGAGTCTGTGGATCCTATATCAGAAATTTTATTCTCAACTGCAGCTGGGTAAAGAGTGAGCTGAGTATGGTGTATTTCACAAACTGACATTGAATCTTGTCTTTAAGAAGTATTGTTGTACTCAGAACTGAACTTGATGTCTGTGTTGCTGGCAGAGGGCTGAAGTCTCAAGTAAACACATATGGAATTGGACAATGACAGAATTGTTTAGGATAGAAAGACCTTTAGGATCATCAAGGCTGACCATTAACTCAGCACTGTCACACTAAATCATGCCCCTAAGTGCCACACATCTACATGTTTTAAATATCTCCAGGATGGTGACTCCACCACTTCCTTGGGCAGCCTTTTCCAATCTTTGTCAACCTTTTTGGTCAAGAAATTTTTCCTAATAGAGAAATTTCCTAATAGAGATATTATAAGAAAAGTAATTAGAGACAAAAACGCAATAACATAAACCATATAGACAAGCTTTGTGGAACTCAGTTCATATTTCTGTTGAGGGATCATGTTCACTTATTGTGATATTTTTCTGGATGTTTAGATTATGTGGTACTGTGTCTGGGCATTGCACAGACTATAGGAACAACTGGATCACAGACTGCCAGGCTAGAGTTTGCTATGCTTTTTCAAGGTGGTGACTTGAGCCCTGCTGCAAACCAACCTCCCCTCTGAGAATCTCAGATGGGAGCAGGGGATGTTGGCATTGCTCAAGACTCATTGTTGCTCATTCCTGAGGAGACAAAACTTCTCCATTATTTGATGAAAGCAGAAGTATTCAATATGACACCAAAACAGAGGCCACTAGCATGTAAAACGATCACAGTTGGACACTTAAGAGAAACATGGATATACATGGGAATATGAACCTACTGCACAATGTAAACAGCTTTGCTTTGCTTTTGTTGCAGGAGAAAGTGTACCTCCACTATTACATACAACAACAGTTTTAACTTCTTCTTTTTACACTTGATATTGTATTGTACAATATTACACATTAACAGTATATGCATTTATCTACCTAAAAGGAAATAGATTTTTCTTTTGAATAATATTGACAAAAGTTAAACTTTATATGGCTCTGTTGTGAGACCACTTTTTTTTAAAAGAATTTTTTTTTAAATAATAACAATAGTATCAATTTAGCACCTGATATTTTAGGAGGAGCTCTACATGTGCTTATGGATGAGAAATGGACACAAGGAACAGAAACAAGTTAGAGGTTCAAGACTGTTCAGTGGAATATTCTCTCAGGTTCCTATATTGATGAAATAAAAATTAAAACCATCATTTTTCGAGAAATAATCAATGTGTTCCTTGGCATTTTGGAGTATAGCGTCAATATAACCTGACACCTCTGCCTACTAGAAAAGTGGAGGGAACGGTGCTCCATGGCAAATTTCAATAGTGCTTTAGGAAAACGTGTAGCTTTAAGGACTCTCCTACTGATTTCACTGGGCTTTAATGCAAAGGCTGGTCAGGAAATTCTAGTAACAAATTTGCCAAAGCATAATGGCTTTCATGCTGTTGATTTGCTCAATAATTCAAATAAGTTCAAGACATTGCCTTGTACTATCTCATTCTCTAGTCTTAATTTTAGTTGATTATTTAAAGAGGCTGGAGGAACATAGCTAATCATGGTAGTTTTGATACACTTAATGATATTTTAAAGGCTTCTTTGAGCTGTTGAACAAAATATCTAGAAAGTTAAATTCTGCATCTTCTGGTAAATATTTCTGATACCATCTGATGGGTGGGAGCCAGATATAACCTTTATGATACCCATAGACAGAATATTTCAATTAGTGACAATGTTTAATACTGTTTTCAGTTAGGATCTCTAATTACATATTGACTGCATATTATTAATACAATTTATCTAGTTAGTTTCCTTGTGAAGAGCTACTTACATGTTCTTAGTTTTTTCTAAGGACAAAACTAAACTTAGCCTTAAAACAGCAGATTTTAAATAATCTTTAATCATTCAATAGAAGTCAAGGAAAACACAATATTATTCATTTCCCTGATGGACCAAATATTTTTCAGTTATTTTCTGCTTTCATTTCTAAAACATTAAGCCAAATAAAATTATTAATTAATCATCCACTGGTAGAATTGTCTTATTATTTTAAACTAAATGTAAAACTCAGACATATTTTGATATCTGTAGAGTCCAATCAGAGTATATGTTTCTTCCATCATCTACTCCAATGAACATTTAACAGTGCACTCAGAGGTGTTCACCTACTTCAGTCATAGCTCAGGATGTTAAGTGGTGACTAACACCACATTTTTACTGTCCATTATGTGTTACCACCAATTTAAATTCTGGGAAAAGTTGCTTTATAAATGAACATCCTTCCTTGGCTCTCATATAAAATACTACTGCTCTAATAATAAAGCAAGTCCGTCTTTAATAAATTAAACAAGACTCTAATTTGCCTTTACTGGCAAGACGGGAAGTCCAAAACTTATTCTTAAGCCCTTAAATTTAGGAGAGCACTAGAGTAGATGCAAATTCTCAGATATAACAGTATTTCTGGTCAGCTACATTTAGAAAATGTCACTAAATGGCCAATATAGGAGACCACAGTTTCTAACTAAATCCAGATAGGTTAACACTAGCTAATAAATTTTAATTGATTGATTGTTCTTTGATGAGAAATGAAAAAAACTGTAGTGCCATGATAAAGAGATATAAAATAAACAAAAACTGTAGCATTGAATGGTTTATTATTATATAGTGACTGTGTGAAGGATAAAAATATAATAACTTTCTTCAGGGTTCTCATCAGAAAAATCAATTTGACTGAGGCACAAGGGGTTGCTATTACTATTTTTAAGGAAAAGATATTGACAGGAATTTGCTTTATAACAAAATAGCTTATAAGGTTTTACTCCACAAAATAAATATCACAAAGTTACATGTACTTCTTAAAAGGCAATTACAAAATCAAGTTATGACACACAAAAATGGCCAAATTTTCTGATTGACACAATTTTTTTTGTGGAAATTTGTACAGATTATTTTTTCAGTGTTTAATAATATTAATAATAGTAATAGTACTCTAATACTTATTTTACAAAAAAAATAGGTAAAACCTGTCAAAAGAAACAAGTCTGATCCAGAGTGTTCTTTTTTTTTTTTGCTTTAGAAATGTAGAACAGACTTATACAAAAAAACCTCACCATTAAACTCGGGGACTGTCAGTTTTGGATATCTTATATGCGGTGCCACAATTTACTTTGGTTAGAAAATGAGTTATGCATTAAAGAGTAATACGGTCATATATTTACTTGCAGTTATGAAACTATGTTTATTTTGAAAACATTGGTAAAATAATTATTGAGGAAAAAGAAATTCCACAAATTGTGATGAAGACATGTAGAATGATTATAGGTGTAAAATCATTACTTTAATGAAGAGTAAAAGTATTACTACTGATCTGAAAAGCAGAACTTTGGAATAATTGTCTGTGGGATAAACTACATGTACAATTTTAGATGTCAAAAAAGATGAAAAGATAGAGAACTAATAGAATGGTATATAAGAATGTTTCAAAGGCAAACATTTTCTAACAAGCCCTACTTCAAAATTACAGTGTTTCCCTTGTTTTCCCATTACTGAGGATTACGATTTCCAAGGCTAATTTTGACGACTCGGAAATCCATGTAGCCAGAACGAAATTGCTTGGAATGTACATGCAAATTCAATATATAAAATTTCCTTGATTTCCTTTTCTGTTATCTGCAATTGTAATAGATACAGAGATTGAAAACTATGTTGATGAAGGCTTGGATATTGCTGTCTGTCATTTTCTAAAATGATGTGACTGCAGCTAATAACATTACAGATTTCTGTCTTAATTGGTGTGATGCAAAGAAATCTTGTTATATATTTTATTTCTTACTTTTCAACTGCCTCTTAACAGATGAACAATCTGCCTGGAGAAGCATCAGCTTCAGCAAAGTTTTCCCAGCACTGGCAGTATTTGCATTATCCCTTGAGGACACTGCCCTTTCTATCCCACCATCTGAAAAGGCACTCACTATCTGTGCTGCAGAGAAAGATCACAGGCACATAAGATAGCTCTAACATCTTTTGATAGTTATACCCTTATTTTCAGTGTGAATTGGGTGCCCCTTGATGCTTCTGCCCAGTAAATTCCTCTTCCAACTTGTGGCAGTGTTTTGCTGACATGAGATAGACAAAATAATTAGGATTACTTTTACAAGGCTGTATAGTGTAGGAATTATGGGGAAAGGAGTAACAAGTGGCCATGCTGCTGCAACAGTGACATGCTAGACTTTAAGCACAGACGTAACGTCGGTTATTTGCAAATAAGTGAATAATAGGTAATGAACATCAGTGTTGTTTACGAGCTACAGAGAAATAGTTATTTTATGTGAGTTGTGAAATAGTTCTGTTTTATTTCAAGATTCTTTTCTTTTCATGACATTTCATCACTTCTCATTTCCCTCCAAATTAGATTGCAAGCGAAATTGCTCATTCCTTATTCCAGTCTCACAGAACCAAGAAAGAAAAAAATAGCCGAGAAAAAAGAACCCTGCAAAATAAATATTGCTGCTGTCTACATAATGCATAGACTTTAATGTACAGTTTATGCTTTTTAGTACATAGTTATGATATATTGGTAGAAATAAACCCAGTAATGTTGACAAGAGACCAAGAATATTATTTAATATATAAGCAGAGACAGCTAGATAAAAGTTTTGAAAAGGTTATAATTTTTTTTTCAGATAAAAACCTGTATCTTTCCTTAATTTCCATCTAAAATAGAGAAAATAAACCAATACAAAGTAATAGAAGATGATCCATAAGCTCCTGAATTGCTGGCATGATTTTATCAATAGAACAGATTCCTTTTTTAACTAAAAAGTCATTTGCTTCTCATTATTTATTACTTTGAAGACAAGCATATCTGTATACTTTAAGCCGTGTCACACAACATCATTGTATTGTGTAACACTGATGGTGCTACTGAAGGCTTCCAGAATATTTTATGTTACTTTAGTCCATAGAAAATTGACAAGACTTCTTTCTTGCCCAGTGTGACAACTACAAAAGTTCTGAACTTTTCAGTGGCAGAAAACCCCAACCATTCATGTTATGTGAGCATTTGTAATCCTTTTGTCATGGTTCTCACATGGTAACATTATTTCCCTCCTTTTTCCTCCCTTTTCCCTCCTTTTAAGTTGAAAAGTGACTCTTAGAATTGCTTAATATCAAGACTTAGGTCAAGCAAATAGTATACACCAGTAAATCATAGAAACAAACCTTGCCCCTTTCCAAAAAACAATAATCACAACAAAAAGGAAACTCAGCAACTGATGGAAACACGTATTTCAGAACATTTTATACTTTGCAGATCATGGCAAATGGAATATAATTTAAAATTTTCTTAATCTACTATAATAGTATCAGAAATCTTGAGGAAAGTGAGAGCAAAGGCACAAGAACGTTGAGATGCAAAGAGAAAAACATATATATAACTTTTAAAAAAACAGCCTGTTATAGTCCTTATAAGATGTATTCTGAACTAATTAACCTTACCTTACCTTCTTGCACACTGTAAATATAATGATTCAATGGGAATGTTAGATCCAAAGGGATGTTCTAGGAACTTGGAACATGGATATTTAAAGAAAAATAGCAATTTTATTTGAGCCAAGTAAGTTCTCCTCTGGAGTACTCTGTTGATTAACAAAGATGTCTGTGAAATTCATGATGCCACCACAACATCAGGACAGAAGAGGATAAAATGTCCATTTGGGGATCAGAAAATTTTCTTTGCTGGCTAGAGGAATGCTTTCCTTTACTGAAAAAATATATTGTGAAATATATTAGAACTGAGTTATATTTTGGAGGCACGGTCTTTTTTTAAAATACCAATAGCATTTCATTTTAATTGCATGCCAGTATAACTCTTCCACAATCTGTATGAGCAGTCTTATGGAAAGCTGAGAGACATACTGAAGACCACCACCTCTGTAACAGACAAGCTGTTGTTATTCAGATTTTTTTTTTTGACAGTCTTACGAAACATCTTGAACAACTTGGGGAATATTAGGAATAGCTATGCTCTGTTCTCTTTTTAAGATATTGTAGCTTAGGCAATGATTAGAGATAAAAAAAAAAAATCTCCTACTTGTAACATAAAGCACTTGCTAGCAAACATTTTGTTCCCCTGGGTCATTTACTTCTCCAACATATAATGTCATCTCTTTGGTAGGTGTTATGAACGTGTCTGTTGGAAAGTACTGGAGGTGAAAATTTCTTGCAGATCAAAAAGCTACTATTATGAAATCTTAACACAAGTATAATGTAGTTTATTGTGTTCCTTGCAAACTGCTTGCAAACCTTTAATGTTGAAATCATCTCTGTAAGTTCTAGGCAGAGTTCAAAGTTAATTCTTAACCAGAAAAAAATAGCTACAAACAGCCATAGTTTTCTGTCAATAACATCGCTAAGAATTGTAGCTGAAATTATAACTTGCTTTATTTGGCCCTAATTAGTGTATACCTTTATTGCCCGAGATTTTTTAATTACTTATCAAGCTTGCCTTCCATAACAGATCTTGAAATGGGTCTGGAAACTCCAGAAACTGTACAGTGGAGACTACATTACATGCACACGTACATTGTTGATTCAGACATTGTTTCCCATTATACAGTCAAGTCCAGCTTGCCATGAGCAGGGCCCTGCATTGGGTAGGACCAGTTGTATCACCTTACACCAAGACATCTTTCATGCCAGTCCTCAGGTGGGTAGGATTCATCTTTCACTCCTTCCCTATTAAATACAGGGAGAAACAAAACATTGTGACAGAATGCTGCTGATAGAGTACTGACCTTCAATGCTGAGTGAGGAGACTAGGCAGACTTATGCCTAGTCTGAAGATTAATATACCTGTTTTTTGAAACAAACTTTATTTTATAATGGCAGCCAAACTACAAAGCCCTTTAAGTCTATGCGTTCTCTGATGCTGCATTGTCCTTTGTGCTTTTACAACTTTTAGAGTAAATTATTTATTATGCTTTCCTAGTGACACTGACAAACTTATCTGATTTATTTTTACCACAAGATATAGACTTATAGAAGTCTTTCAAATCCTCAAATGTATCTTCCTACAAATTAGGTATGTTATTGACTCCATTAAAAGCCTAAAAAGAAGCTACTTTCTAATCATAAAATGTAAATCTCTTAAAGTACTCAAAAATTAGGGGAAGAGACCTACACATATGAAAATGGTGAAAGGCTTGAACATAAATTGAAAGCTGCCGCTGGGAGGCCTGAAAAAGAGATTTTGTCCGAATCGCCAAGTAATCTCAAGTAGTTTTGCATTTGCTGCTTTTATTGCAGAAAGACTCAGATCAGAGAATAATTAAAAGATCCATGTCAAGCTCAAGATAGGCAAAATGATTGCATCTAGTACCATTGTAAGAATGCACAGGTAGCCCTGTACCCTTATGGTTTGTTTGGAGTATTTATTTTTCTGGGACAATGGTGCAGCAATAACATATTCTTTTAGAATATGGATGAAATAATGAATGCAATCTTTGCAATATACTGCAAAGCTCAAGAGCCTTTTTAAAATAAAAATAACTATTACTATGATATAAATAAATATATTTATCTGCAGTGACATCCAAGAATTCTGCATAATAAAATGTAGTAAAATGAACTAATTCTTGAACAGAATGGCTCATTCTTGGTTATACATATGCAGAGTTTTATGTAAATAAATCTGCAAGAATTTTAATGACAGTGTCTGTTCTGGAAAACAGGATTTTTAACATTATATTTGATCAATGTTGGAGAGTACAAAATTTCAGAACTATCATTTTCTATTAACTATATCTGGCATTGGCATAAACAGTCAACTTTGCCAAACAGTTGAGACGGTAAAAAAAGTAAAACAAAAGGTAAGAAAGTGTTTGTCGAACTTAGACACTTTACAATCCAACAAAAGGCCTCATTTGATTGTACGTTTTTGTTTAAAATATATTTTATGAGGGCAAAAATATTTTGATATTTTTCAGCTAAAAATAATAATAAAATCTCACACATGTAAGGGTTTTGATGTCTGGTTCATCACAATTTTAATTGTAAATCCCAGGAAATGCAGAATATGAAAATTAAATTAGGAAGTGCTCAATGGATTGCAGAGCAGTAAATTTCATTAAATTTCTTTACAACATAACATTTGGAAAATAATTGAATAAAAAGCTGTATGTGCCTTACTAAAAACAGTGAAAAACATTCAAGCTGGTTTTAGTATATCTAGAATATTTTTACAATGTCTGTAGATTTAAGCAAACTGCAGTTCAAGAAAATGTGAATTGATGAAAATCCATGTGTCTTTAATCTAATACATAATTTATTCATTGATTACTGAAAATACGATATATGACAAATGATAGCATGATTCTTTAAAGCTATCTATCTTGTATGAGCAGTCTTTGTAATGATATATAGAATAGAATATATAGAAGTATTCTTGGAGAGTTGCAATCTAGTCTTTGTCACAGATAACACATTTTTAGTTCAATTAAAAAAAAAAAAAGTAGTATTCCAAAACTGTATACATAATTGTATTTTTCTTAGCAGAAGTAACAGCCTGAAATCAGCATTTTAATAAATGGGCAGAATATTAAATTTATGTCTGTTTTTTTCATATTGAGGTATGTGCCTCTACACCAAGAATGCAAATAGTTTAATAGTTGGTTTTTGGAAGGAAAAATCAGACATCTGTTATTTTCCCTACTGTTGTAGTATTACAAACTTGATAACAAATGTAAGAAAACTAGAAAAATACACTTTTTTTTTATATCTCGGAATAACTACAGTGTTGGATCTTAATGCTAAAATAAAAACTTTTACCATTTGGATAAGATGAAGATTTCTGGTTTGATGGGAAGATAACATTAAACTTGAATTTAATCATGCTAGTCAAATCAATATTGCAGTATTGCTTTTCCTATTGCAATGTAACAAAAGACACAGAAATGACATAATATTGATGAAGTCAATCTTCCTTTCAAGACAGTTAGTATCCTATAGAGCAGTTGCAATGGCCTCAGAGCTAGAAGAAACCCCAGTCCTCCAAACTCAGGTCTTCAAAATCTCAGACACAGGACAGCAGACAGGCAGGCAGGCAGGCACACAGTCAAGAAGGCAGGCAGGAAGGATGGCAGGGATGAAGGAAGGAGGAGTCTTACATCTTATAAAATCTTGATTTTAAGACCTCTACCATTGCCAAGAAGAAAAATAGGATGTGAAGCATCTTTTAGATGTCATCATGAACTCAGAGGACATTGACATCATTGGCTTAGGAGAGTGTATCACACAGGGCTCACCCCTTACTGTTCTAGTGCCTTACTTATTGCCTGGGTGCTTTTCTTTAACACAGTGAGTTGCCTTACCTTCCTGAGAATCAGCAGAGAGTACAGGAAAAATTTTATTTCCTGTCTTATGTCTTCCAATACCCTTGGAATGCTGGCAGTTGTGGAAAAGAAAAAAAAAAAAAAAAGAGATATTTGAAAGGAACTGGTATTTTCTGTGTGTGGGTACAAAGGGGTAAACATCAGAGCACCAAAGATACAACACTACTATCAAAAAACATTTTGACGATGAGCGTGGCTATCTTAGCTAATTAGTAGGCATTTGTCTACACATTAAGGGCTGTTTGGAGAGTTTTAGTCAGTATTGTCACTTTTCAAAGAAAATATATTCTTAATTTAATTAGGATTAAGGAGGAGGATCAAGGAGGAAAGTAATTTTTAATGAAAGTTACAGGATTTTTTGAAAAAATTAGCTGCCAGTCAGTAAAATATACTTCTACTTATGTAGCCACACAGTAAATCCTAATTATTTTGGAAATAATTTTTGTTCAGTTTTCAAATTTTAGTTTAAGAATTGTACCTAGACAATGCCAGCACTTTATGTGATGCAAATAGCCAGTAAAAAATACATCACTCTATAAATTTATTGAATATCAAATGTAATATTAATTAGTCAATAAATATAAAAAAATACAGGCACTGAAGAGTTCCGTAGTGAGCTTAAATTTAATGACTCACATCTCTTTACTTTAAGCAACTTTCATCCATAATCTGTTCTTTCCTCCAGCAGTGCATCCCAGGTTTTCATGTACAAATGGTTGAAGAGTCACAGGTTCCAATGGAAAGTAACATTCTTAGTAGAGTTTCTGTCCAAACCAGCTCATTCAAAAACCCAGAAAGTGTGATAAGATGCCAATGACTCTGTCACCATTCTTAACACAGGTAAGAAATGGAATATAAATGTCTGTTGCCCTTGTTTTTTTCAGGCAGATGGAAGCTCACTGAACACACACAAAGGTGAACAGATGTGAACCAGTTCTATACTTAAAACTGCGAAGCTGCCATTCATGTGAGTTTGCTTTTACAGTGCCCACCAGACTTGAAAAATAAAATCACAGTAGTGTTTAGTCCATGTGAATGGCAGGGCAATAGATCAGGGAGACAGAGTGAAACTCATTTTCCTACGATAGCATTGCGTGACATTCCTAAAGTTAACTATCATATGGCACCTCAGTCTTTAGGCTTTGACTAAAAATTCACAACTCCTGTTAGAGAAAAACCCATACAGAAAGAAGATTTAAAAGCAGGCAGACAGAAAGACAAACGAAATGCAAATCAGAATCATCCCTGTTTCTTTTTTGTCTCTTCTTCAAACTTCCACATCCTTTTGTGTTGTGTCTTGAAACCCAAATCAACTATGCAGTATTTATAGTAATGTCGCTCTCTTGATAAAGTATTGCACAGGCTGTGACAACAATCTAGAGCTCAGCAGGGTAGCTGTAAGACAGCTATTTTTGTAATGTTTAAAATTATACTAAATTAATAAAAATAAAATCTCCTGCTGGGCTTCCAGTTTTAAATAGCACATTGTGGTATAAAGGATCAGAGCATCAGGGTTGTGCTAATTTAGTACGTATTATAACAGTGAAGACATTAAAAAATCATAGCATTTTTCATTTTGAAAACAACCCCCTGTGAACTGACTGAATAATTTCTATAGTTTATGCTAGGAAATGCTAATATATGCTCAATAGCACAGAGGGAAATGGGAAACCAACATATGATAACTGTTAGGGGTTTGAAGGTATAATTGTTTAGACCTCTGTCAGGGAGGACTCTGTCTGTTCCCCAGATTATAACAGTCTAACTTTCTAAATTAGCACTTCCTAAAATAATAACTATGTTTAATCTTTAATTAAAGCAAGATGAAAGATTTCCTAATAAAGAAAATAAAGTGATTGCTTTAGAATGAGATAACTTCTATTGTCTCATGCCTATCTGGAAAGCTTCTGCAAAGCAGCTTTAAAACTCTACCCCCAAAGTGTTTATTAGGTTAAATAGTGACTGAGCACATCTTTTGGAATCAGCTGGAAAGCACTCACTAAAATTATACAATAGGCATGAGCTGGAAGCATTTAGTCAGATGTTGGCT
>WBNH01005891.1:93400-162178 GCA_013401255.1 Urocolius indicus
CCCGGGATAAGTTGTTCCATCACCTTTCCAGGGATGGAGGTGAGGCTGACTGGTCTGTAGTTACCTAGCTGATCCTTCTTGCGCTTTTTGAAGACTGGAGTGACATTTGCTCTTCTCCAGTCCTCAGACACCTCTCCTATTCTCCAGGACTTACTGAAGATGATGGAGAGTGGTCCAGTAATGACTTTTGCCAGCTCCCTCAGCACCCGCAGGTGCATCCCATCAGGGCCCATGGCTGTATGCACATCCAGATTGCTCAACTGATCCTTAACCCAATTCTCAACCAAACAAAACTCCTCCTTTAACATGACTTCCTCTGGAGTCTGGGGCTTCTGAGGACAGTCTCCAAAAGTATAGACAGAAGCAAAGAAGATATTCAGTAACTCTGCCTTCCCTGTATCCTCTGTCACCAGGGCACCCATCTCATTCAACAGTGAGCCTATATCGCCTCTAGTGTTAGTTTTATCTACAATGTATTTGAAGAAGCAGTTCTTGTTGTCCTTGACCTTTCTTGTAAGGTACAACTCCATCGAGGCTTTAGCTTTCCTAGTTGCCTCTCTACATTCTCTGACAACAATCTTATATTCATCCCAAGTGGCCATTCCTTCCTTCCATGATCTATAGACTCTCTTCTTCCACTTGAATTTGCCAAACCATTTCCTGTTTAAGCATGTGGGTCTCCTTGCTCCCTTGCTTGATTTCTCACCCTCTGGCATGCTCTGATCCTGAGCTTGGAAAAAGTGATCTTTGAACAGAGATCAACTATCTTGGGTCTTTTTATCGTCAAATACTCTGTTCTATGAGATGCCCACAAGTAATTGCTTGAAAAGGCCAAAGTTCGCCCTGTTAAAGTCCAGGGTTGTGATCCTGCTTAATATCCTATTCCTACCACACAAGATCCACCATCTGTGTTCTCAGTAGCCAAGGCTGCCCCCAGCATTCATCTTTTCAACCAGACCCTGCTTGCTCGTGAATACAAGATCCAGTAGTGTTTCTCTCCTTGTTGGCACATCCACCATTTGCATCAAGAAGTTACCATCAAGGCACTAAAGGAACGTCCTGGACTGTAAGTGGAGGTAGTGCTGTGTATGTCTTCCAGCAGATAGGTAGTTGAAATCTCCCATAAGAACCAGAGCCTGCGATTTTGAGGCTGCTTCCAGCTGCCTGTAGAAGGCCTCATCAACTTCCCCACCCTGATCAGGTGGCCTGTAATAGACACCCACAACAGTGTCACACATGCTAGCCTATCCTTTAATTATAACCCACAAACTCTCAACTTGTCCCTCAGCCTCATCTGGATGGAATTCAGTACATTCCAGATGCTCTTTCACAAAAAGAACAACTCCACCACCTGGCTGGGCTGGCCTATCTTTCCTAAAAAGGGCACAGCCATCCATGACCATGTTTCAGTCATGTAAACTGTCCCATCATGTCTCTGCAATAGCCACAAGATCATACTCCCTTGTCTGTACCCAGACTTCAAACTCCTCCTGTTTATTTCCCATGCTGCATGTATTGATGTACAGGCATTTCAAGAGGGAGACTGATCATGTAGGATTCACCCCTGACACTGGCTTGACACCCTTAGGCTCAACTCCAGTGGGCCTGGTTTTACCCCCTTCCCCCTTCAGAATTAGTTTAAAGTCCTTTCTATGAGCCCTACTAACTCATTAGCAAGGATCCTTTCCCTTTGAGGCAGATGAACACCAGATCTGGCATCATGTAAATTTAACCATAGTCAAAAATCCCAAAGTTGTGTTGGTGGCACCAATCTCTGAGCCACCTGTTCAGTTGTGCTTTCCTTATTCAACTTGAAGCTTCACCACTGTGTCTGCAGAGATGAGGATTTTTCTACCAGTCAGCAGTTCTGTCGTTCTCTTCCAGCTGTCAGAGTGTGGATAACACATTTGCCCCCTTTTCCTGGAGGACTACAGAAAGGGTTTTAGTCCATTAGCTGTTCCAGGGATAGAAACTATAAAGGTTACACTCAGCCTGGATATTAGGAGGAATTTCTTTACTGAAAGGGTTGTCAGGCATTGGAACAGCCTTCCTAGGGAGGTGATGGAGTCACTGTCCCTGGAGGTAAGAGATGATTGGATGTTGCACTTAGGGAAATGGTCTAGTGGTTGATAGGGTCAGGGCAAAGGCTGGTGTTGATGATCTTAAAGGTCTCTTCCAGCTGAAATAATTCTATGATTCTATGATTCTATGACCTGGCACATCTGATGCGGGATTCGTTCCTTGCTCTCCAGAGCAGGAAGGCTGTACTCAGCCTGGCTGCTCAGGGAAGGACTCAGATGGGAGCTGACTCTGAAAATCATACTGACACAGTACCATGCCGATGACTATGCCGATTATTAAGTAGTATTATAAATATAGTCCTCAAGTTGAGTTTGTCCCCCTAATTTTGTGTGTTTTGTTATCACAGTAAACTCAGAAAACAGAAGCAGGCATAATGGTGGGAAAAGAACATATGTAGATCCCTGAAGCCTTATCTAGTTAGATATCTATAATCTTGACACACGTATCACAAGTTTCTGCTGGGCTGTCCAAAAAGGCCATATTTTAATTACTCTCTTCCAGAAAAATCCCTGTCTAAAAAAATGCCCCCTCAAATATAGTTGACTTTATTGTAAGAAATTAATATTTCATATTAGCTAATAAAGTGGTATATTTAGAACTGAAACAATATTTTCTACATTGAACACAACAGCAGGAAGTTAAATGTTGATGCAAAGCCATATAGAATCATAGAATCATATGCCAAGGTTGAGACCAAACATTCATCAACAAAATTGTATGAAATTAAGAAAGCACAAGGAATAGTTTACAACTGTAAAGTCAGCAGAAATGCAATCAGTGCCAACTGGTTGGGCAGTACTGCTTCAGTTGTGAAAGTGCTGTCTTTTTCCATTTGTGATTTTTTGCTCATTTAGACCATAGTCTGTCTCAGAGCCTCTCCTTCCTAGTCACTTGCACAGTACTTGTCATAATTTGGGTATAACTAGAACATAAATAACTGCAAATCAGATATGCCTCTGTGAACACACAGAAGGACAGTTTTTGTATTTTTTTTCCAACCACAGACACTCAAGTATTTCAAATGCTGTGAAAATACACAGATGCATGGAGGAGATAACTTACACCTTGCCTCATACACTGGAATAACCTATGTGATGATACATTTTTGTCTCTGTCCAGCATAGTCCCAAAAAGGCCTTTAGCTCAGATATGTCCCCCAAAGCTTTGTGTCCATTACACAGGCTGGTTGTCTGAGTCTTCACCATTATTCTGAAACACTTTCATCTCTATTTTCCAACCCTTTTTTGTCCCTGTTTCATTATTTGTGCTGTCATGTGTTCTTATGGATTTTTTAAAAAAATTGTTATTAATTACAGATGATGTTTCTTTTTCACACTTGACCTCAAAAACAGACTGAAATGGACATTTATTGAATAGAGGTGCAATGCACTTCACTACCAGTCTGTGTACTGCTCAGGCAGATTCTGATGCCTTCCTTCCCCTTCTACTGTCCCCATTTTCCCATGTCTGTAATTTATTAAGCTCAGCAGCTCTGTCAAAAACCTGAAAGCATAGCTCAGCAGCACTAATTACCATTTCCATCATTAAAACTGATCCATGCTCCCTTGATGAAACCTAACCAAGGGGTAGCAAGACAAAGGAATCTTATGCTCCTTCAGACATATTGTTACCACTTCTATTGAGCTACCTCTTTCAAAAGGTAAATAAATACAAAGACACAAACAACTGTAGAGAGCATTGGCACGTCCTGGGGTTGTGAGTTTATTTGTTTAGTCAAACAATGACGAAAATTTTGGGAGGAATATCAAGATTTACCATGTAGAGATGAACATTTATTGAAGATACCAGCTTTATTGCAAGGTGTAGTGGTTTTGACCAGGTTTTTTCAGTAGCAGGGGGGCTTAGAGAGGTGGCTTCTTTAAACAAAGAGAGTTGCCAGAAGCTTCCCCTGTAGCTGACAGGGTTAGGGCCAGTCAGTTTTAAGCTGGACCCTGCATCTGACCCAGGCCTGGCCAGTTAGTGATGGAGGTAACACCTCTGTGAATAACAGATTTGAGCAGAAGAAGTTGTTGCGCAGTGGCAGAACTGCAACGTGTGAGGGGTTGCCCCGTGGGAGGGCCCATGCCGGAGCAGTCTGTATACTGTGGTCCAAGAGTGCTATGGAAAATCTACCCTCAGTGATGATAATAATCTGAAAGATCTTGAGTTTTGTAAATAAAGCTGAAGTTCATATACCAGATGACATAGTCATGGTAGTATGATAATATTGGTAGTATGACAATATTCTGTCTTTCTAAGATGGCCAATGACTGGGCTAAACTAGCTTGCTTCTCCCAGGAGAGTTAACCTTTTTAGTAAGTGTGGACTATGCATCTAAGATGGCCAATGACTGGGCTAAACTAGCTTGCTTCTCCCAGGAGAGTTAACCTTTTTAGTAAGTGTGGACTATGCAAATTGCAAAGATGAATGGGATTTAATTGATGGAAGGAAGGAAGGAAGGAAGGAAGGAAGGAAGGAAGGAAGGAAGGAAGGAAGGAAAAACAAAACAAATAATTCAAATTATCAGCTTTTAGCAAATTTTAAAAATGCATACACCCAAACAAAAATCTAAATCCATAACATAGATAAGAAAGAGAAGACATTATAGAGTGTCTTATGACATTTATAACCAATTCTCTCTTCATCATAAAAGATGGAACAATATTCCACTGGCAGAAAGATATGTTAGGAAAATTAGCATAGTCTTCTTAAGGTTATATCTAAAATTAAATATCATAGATAATTCCTCAAAATACAAGTGTGCAAATTTACACTGCTATTATAATTACCTTGCATGACTGATAATATGAAAACCATCTTTTCCAGTGTTTTCTTAGGTTTTTTCTCTCTTTTTTTTTTTCCTCATCACTTTTTAACATACCTTTACAAAAAGTAAATAACTGCATTTTTTCTTTGTGGTTCTTTAGATTACTGCCTTTGGATACAACACTGAAAGCCTTCATTACCCAATTGTTTACACCTGTCCAATTTGTACCCTTTCACAATCATTTCCATGAAGAAGGGCATGCTTGTCTTCTTCAGGATTATCTCTTGGTATCTACTTTTACAGATTTCTAATCCCTACTTCCAAGATATTTTTTTCTTAAAGGAAATTACTTTCAATAAATAATTTATTCCAAATCAGATTTTTCTTTCTCTTGTAAAATATCTATGACACAACTACAGTTTAGTCTAATTTATTTGTTTTTGGAAGTTTTTCTTAATTTATGTGTGAAGGATTTTAACCCTATGGCCTAGTCAGGCAAGAACTTTGTCAGCAACATAAGTCTAATGTCAATGGCCTACAGACAGATATAACAGTATGAACTAAAAGTGAAATAACCTACAGAGTAGGATTGCAACTAGATGGTGTAAAATGCTTTTTCATTTAAGCTAATGACAAGATCAAAATTTTGGACACCAAATTTACATTGTTAATCCTTTGCAGAAAGGTTGAAAGATATATATTACTTCGTTAGGTTAAATAATGTCATTTTAGCCACATGATGTTTAAAAACAGTTGCATACCTATTTTGACTCTTCTCTAAAACTGAATAAAATACAAAAGAGAAAAAATTCTATATAAATTAGAAAAACTAATTAAATTAAAGATAGTTAGTAGTTCAGATATCTAGAAAATGTCTAGATTTTATGTTAATACAAAAGAGAATAATTTAAAAAAAGAAATTAAGTAGTGGAAAACTCAGGCTAAGACGGAAGTAGCAAATGTTTGATACAGAAAACTCTTCCAGACTCTCTCCTTGGTTATGTTGACCCTTCACAGAAAGTCTTTTGCAGTTTGCTTTCAGTAAACTTGATGGCTTTTTGATTTGCAGCAAACTGCACAGTAGCCTCTGGTCCCTCAGTGTTTCTGCTACATCTCAAGTCAGCACTGTTTCATTATGATTTCTCTCAGTAATCTCCATCTTTCTCCTCAAGACGCTAAGTTTGCCTCTGGTGTGACCACTGCCTGCTGCATCTTCCAATCCAGAAATTTCCATTCTAAGCAAATCTGGTTACTCCAGGAGACAGGAAGAATCTCTCCACCTAAACCATAGCCTTTTCTCTTTCCTCTTCATGACTTACTCCTACTCAATTTGCTTTTCTTTTCCCAGAGACAAACCTCTTCCTGATGCCCTGGACCTGAGCCTTAGCCATCTGGCTCTTCCAGAACTTTCCGCTGAGTTTGTCAGAGAGGTGCTGGAGTTATCAACACAACTGTCTAAAGCACATGGAAGTTTCCAGACACTGGAGGAAGTGAAATTGTTTTATGGGAAAAGGATAATTCTTTATGAACACTAAGATAGAGATAGATAACAAGGTAGATAAATGGCTAGAAAAGCAAAAAATGCAAAGTCGAAATCATAGCCATTTCATAGAAGTCAGATCTTTACAGAAGTGCGAGAAAAGCATAATTTAATTAATTATGAATTGTGAAAAGTAAAATAAAGTCTGCCAGATGTCAAAGTGCTACACTTGGCTTTGAACGATGCACAGTTTGGAGCAAAGGGATGCAATTTTTATTTGGCTAATCCAGAGTGGCCCTCTCAAGGGGGCTTCTATTAAAACTTTCACATGGAGCTATTGGAATAGTTACCAGCATTCAAATGTAAATAACATAACAGACCTAGACCAAATAAGACTTAGTTAACAGGTGCATATTCACAAAGCGGTTGGAAAAGTTTTGCAGACACAAGTCATCTGAAACCCCACCAAATATCCTGCAGCTTAACCTGTTCTACAAGCAAAACTCACACTGCATTTTGCATTCCTTTTCTGTGCCCCAGACTCAATGACCTCTGAGAGAATGCAAATCTATAAAGATGAGATATATTTGCACCAAAAGAGATAATTAAAGAGAGGAAGGAAATTAAGCAAAGAAAAATACACTGCAAATTTCAGAAAATCTACCTAATAGTGGAATAAGTGGATTGAGGGATAAATGGTCTCCCAAGAGATAAAACAGAAAGGCTATCTGGTTGGATTAGTACTAAGTGGAATGAAAAAAACACTAGAAATTACATTGCAAGGAATAATTTTGCACTGCCAGGGAAATGGTCAAGATAATCTAATAGTACTCTTCATCTCTAACCCACAAAATCTACAGGAGAAATTATCATGAACAACACTTTTTGTTTCTCTCTCACTTTGACACTCCTCTGTATTCAAACCTTTTTTTTTCATCCTGCCAAGAGTCGCTTATGATGTGACATGATCTAGGTTGACCTGCTTCTGCAGAGGGGTTGGACTAGATGATCTCTAAAGGTCCCTTCCGATCCTACCATTCTATGATTCTATGAAGTGAGTCCAGCTTGTAAGAAAGTGAAAGGATAATTCATGAAATATTTTGGGAGGAGCAAGTGTTTACTATCGTCAGGTTTTTGGCAGTTCTAGTAGTTAGCAGGTCTGATTATTCTAGCAGATGTGACTGTTCTAGCAGGGTGGCTGTATTTTCCTTCTTTGTCATTCAGTGCCTTGAAGGGATATTGGAGAGGACTGTGCTGTTTTGAGACAGCTATTGTGATTGCTCACCAACACAGCAGTGTCAGTATTAGAGAATTTGCTGACAAAGAGAATCTAGAAGACTCATATTTGTGAGTTTTGTTTCTGTTTTTCAAGGGAGCTTGCCCCTTGGGAAACAGCCTCATGACAGCAGGCTAGAGGGGTGACATACGTGTGAACATATGTCACTGCCCCCTACAGTGACGTACATGCAAACATATGGCACTGCCCTCCTGGTGCATATTAGTTGTCAACAGACACAGGAAGGACCTTGCCCTGGTTATGTTTTTTATCATCCATATGGTTTTCTATTGCTCCTGCTAGCAGATAAATTACAACTACTTCCAAAATACTCTGTCTAATAATAGTTTGTGTTTATTCCTAATATGGATGCTTACTCTTTCCTTTTGGTACTTCCACCTTATTCATTGAGAGCCAAATGTCTTTTCATTGCACTGTGGGAATCAGTGCAATGAATTAAAACCACAGGAATGAAAAGAGGAAAGTCAGAAAATAAATAGACAAAGAGGTGAACAGCTGGAAGTGGACTTGCAGCTTGATCTCTACAATTTAGACAGGCCTCAGTCTGACTGGAAATAAAAGTCTCCTTTATGCACTGTATATGAGCTACTATGGTCGACAGAGAAAATTAAGATGCCCAATATAAGAAGACAGTGTTTTCCTGAAGAGTTTTATAAAGTGACATGATGTATCAAAAACTGAATTCCAACATAATGAAATGGAGTCATCTACCGTGGACTTGTCTTTTTCCAATGAGAAATTAATGAAACACTATTATAGAGAAAGTTCCACTGGTAAAAGCACAGACCATCTCTGGATGATGCTGAAGTTTAACTAGTTACATGAACTGTGCAGATAAGGAATCTGAGAAGCAGCTGGCAGTGGTTCTGCATTAGTTTACAGCCTTCCTATCTCTTCTCAGAGGTAACACCAAACCTGCAGCCAGTGATTTCCATTGGTGTAATAATCAATCCCTAAAAAGGCCTAAAAACCAAAGAGTACAAAACCAATGTTTGCTTGAAAGCACTATTGTGACATTCTAAAGTCTGAAATGTGGGAAAATCATCCAGCTTGTCCTGTCCTCATAAAGTGAACCTCCTTTTCGCATCCACATATCAATGTCTCAGTCACACTACAAGAGCTTAAGTAGCTTTCTTCTATTTCCCATGCATCCAGCAACATACTGCTTAATTCAGTGTTTCTGCTGAGAAAGGAGAAGACAACGCATGTATTGCAATAAAACAAGAAGCAAGATCATTCTTGAAACATAGTTCTTAGAATACTTGCATACTCGAGGATATCATCCCTTCTTTGCTATCTTACTGGCAGAAGAACACGATGCATAAGAACGGTTGTGGTGCAGATCAAGTTTGCACAAGTATAAAAAATCAAGGGCAAACAATAATAACACCTTACACTTAAAAAATGCTGTGGGCCTATACCAATTTGATTCAGCTTAGATCATCTTATATCACTGAGAAAAGTCTTCTAGCATTGAATACCAATTAAATATGTTTGAATAGGTTCGTACAGAACCTCTCAAAACAGTGCTCGAAATATGACTGGCACCAAACAACCCACCCTAGCAAAGTACTCTGCAATCAAACTCATAACTTGGGTCCTTACGATGATTTGTAAAACACTTTAGTGGATCAGAGCTTGTGTTGTTATTGTTGGCTGGGTTTAGTATAGTTACTAAGAATCAGAAAAATCTGAGAGTTGTATGTAATGTCAAATGCTACACGGGCATAAAGATTTCTAACTTGCAGCTGTGACTCAAATGATTTGGTGGAGTTATGACCAGTGACTGTTCCAAACTATTTTTTTTAACAGCCTAGGAATATTAAATGAATTAACAAACAGCAAATGCTTAGATCACATTGATGAGATTGTCTTTTTATTTCAGGTGGGCAGAACTTTATGAGAGGAAACAATGATAGGCTAATGTAAACAACTTATTTTGCCTGTCTTTGTATTTCAATACAGTAGTTCAATACAACCACATTTCTCCAAAGACTCATATTCTGTTATTGAAAGGTAATGGTGGGAACCAACTTAAGAACATGTAAAATGCAACATTTTTTAATCAATGAGGAGCTATTAATTTAACCAAGCCTTCCTGTAATAATATTGAGACAGACTGTCTGCCTGGTTTTACATTATAGCTAGCTTTGCAATCTGTACAGAATCTAATGAGGTGTGTACTTTTCGTGAATTTATTGATTGACAGTAGTCCTCGGGAATTTAATGCTGCCAAAAACTTAGTATCCCTCATTGGTTCTTGAGAATTCTTTCTGGAACAATTAAGTTATTACTTTAGTAAGAGCCATTGACTCTTGCCACTACACATGGAACTCATTTAGCTGGTCTTCACTATATCACATTAAGCTCAGACGTGATGTGACTCAATACATCAATGATCTGGTTGACATCCATGTAAAACCTCATTGATGTATCATTTGACAGGCTCATTAAAGACATGCTGCACACGTGTGGCCTAGCATAGGCACAATCCCTCAAGTCCCCAAGTAATCATATTGATATTTTAAACAGTTCTTGACTCTGCATATTTGTAGTTCACTAAAACTCAAAGCTAAAACTTGAGTATACAAGTTAATATATTTTTAAGCTTAGAGAAACCCAATAGATCTTCCTAATCTAAAAAGACACCTTAGTTTAAGCATCTTTATCTCACCTTCATGACACATCACTGGTGACCTCAGCAGAATAGTCCAAAGGCAAAATTCAACATAAAATTGCCATTAGCTTAGGAAACTTTTACATATACACATAGAAGAGGATCTGTAGCTAAATATACTGAAATCACAGCAAAATTAAGCAGTTGTTTATTTATTGATTTCTTTGGCTTACTTTTTTAGTTATTTGATATAATTTTTATTTGCATTGGCTATTTGGTGTAGTATCTGAACATCTCCCATCAGGATATATCTGAAATATGCTACACACTCTGGAAACACTTTGCTATGTGCATGGAAAAGTAAAACAAACATACTGGCATGTGGGAAAAATAGAATCAGTGATACATCCCTCACTGTTAAATAGAGATGGCTGGAAAACAAGTATTCTGTTTTGTGAAAATGTCAAGCTTTTGTAACTTGTGTTCACACCTCATTAGAACAAAGCTGAAAAATCAAATAATAAACAAAAAATCCACCTTGTGAGTAAGACAGTTTTGCACATTCTCTTGGAAATGGGAGATGCAGAGGAAATGATGCCCCAGCTCGTTGCAGAGGTGTTAGACCAGATGACCTTTAAAGGTCCCTTCTGATCCAAATTATTCTGAAACTATATTTCTATGAATTTCACTAGAGTTTTTGCTATGGAGTATACATGTGCTGTCCTATTTGCTGTTTCTTAAGCTGTAGTCTGAGAAATGGTCTCTGGGAAAATTTGGTGGAACTGGAACAATCTGTTCTTGGGTTAGTCTACGCCAGAGGAGCTTATCTCCCAGCCCACAGGGCAGTAACACAGGCAAAAGAAGGGAAAAGCTTCGTCCCCCGTGTATGTTTAGAAAGGTCATGTGTTATACAGTCTAAAGTGTCGTGGTTCGACCCAGCTAGCACAGCAGCACCACGACAGTCTCTTGCTCGGTGCCCCCATTCACCCCCACCCTCGTTAGGATGGTGGAGGCCCCAGCGAAATGGGAGTAAAAATATAAGCAAAGTTTTTGTGGATTAAGACAAGGGCAGGGAGGGCTCACTGCCAATTACGGTGCTGGGCAAAACAGACTCCAGTACTCAGAGAGGAAAGTAGGAAAGTTTATTCTACAAGAAACAGAATGGAATAAAAGCAAAAAGGGAGTAAGATGATGAGAAAATGACAACCAGCAATTCAAGATCTCCCTCCCATCCCTCCTTTCTTCCCAGGCCCAGCTCACTGCTCCCGATATCTCTACCTCCTCCCCNTCAAAATGAATCTCTGCCGCTGATGTGGAGTCTTCAAAGAAATGAAAATAAAGTTCAGCTTCACCAGTTCTCTCCACAGAGTGCAGGGGAGTCTCTGCTCTGGTACACCTCCTCCTCTCTTTCATCACTGACCTTGGAGTCCGCATGGTTGTTTCTCTCACTGTTCCTACTCCTTGCACCACCACCAGCCAGAAGAAGAAAAAGAAGGGACAGAAGAAGGAAGAAGCAGCAAGAAGATGGAGGAAAGAAACCTTCTCTTCCGGCTTCTTCTTAAAAAGTGATCGTGGAGGCGTCTAATTGGCTCAGCCCCAGCAATGGGTCTGGCTCAGAGCTGGGGAGAGTTGCGAACTTCTTACAGGTGCCATCTTTCCATCTTCCCCCTTACCAGAAAAGGCTGTCATGTCAAATCATGACATAAAGATAGATCACATGTTACATATCTGAATATACAGATCAGCAGAGGCACTTAGTTGATTGTCTAGTGCATTTTTGTAACTTTTGTCCTACACATCAACTACCTAACTGAAACATAGTACATAAGAACTACAGCCTGACATTTACATTTTGTAATGAATATTTTAGCTGTAAAGCGGTTCCCAGTCTTGGAATATTTTTATTTCTGTTTCACAGAAATAAAAAAAGAAAAATTTGGATTTCTAGTGAAAAACAAATTGCTCCTAAAAATATTATGCCATTCCACATCAACATTGGAGCTAATGTTAACATAAAATTATTCAAAAGCTGAAAGAATACTTAAGATGGGCTTTACTTGTAATCAAAAGAAATATTACATCAAAGTCAAAGGCAGTTTTATTGATATATTTGGACCAGAAGTCTACATTTTTCTTTAAGCGGCATAGCTTGGTTGTTTGAAGTTTATGCTCTTAAAGATTGAGTAATCAGGACCCAAGTAGATAATTCAACCCCTCTCCAATCACAGGAGATGGTTACCTATATATATGCATATCCATTACTTGCAATCAATTTTATCTTAAAAATGGAGAAATAAATCTGTCTGTTAGTGATTTTTCAGTCTATAGTCACTGAAATCCTGAGTTCTCTGATTGTCTTCTAAAAGTCACTCCAAAGCTTTTTGGTTGCAAAAACTAATGAAAAACATCAGGTGTGTTTCCACACCAGGCTACAGTTCTGGATAAAACTCGACTTCTACTGTACAATGTATAGGAGGCTGCAAATTCATTAAGATGCAGACTTTAAATCTGAATATTAATAATGGCTGTGAATTAAAATATATATATGATCTGAATCTAAGCAATTTGGAAATTAACTCAGTGCATTTCTCATTTTTCATTATTAACTATTATTTTCAAACACTTCTAAGAGAATACAGCTATGTTCAGAATAATTTGTTAATCACAAGTGTTTTACAAATTTATCATAGTGCAAAGACTTTTACTGTTCCACTTTAGTTAAAGTGAAAACAAAACCAAAACAATATTTCAATAATAATCATAGAAATATATATCAAATAAGAATACAGAAAATATAAACTAAGACAGTGTTTAATGGGAAAAGGGTATCTAAAGTGACTGGATATGGATATGGACCCACTAGCTGGAAGTGTATGACAAATGAAACATATTTAAGCAGCCTAATTTTCTTTCTGATTTAATAGGATCCAATAAATGGAAACTGTATGGCCAGAATAATGAAAAGAGCACAAAATTTATCTCATTCTGTTGCGTCCTTTCTGTGTTCTTTTGTCCTTTGATTGCACTGGTGGATAATATTATTTTGTTCCCAAGGAAATATGTCCCTTTGATTAGGTTGCAGATATTCTCTCATTTGTCACTGTTCTATCAAGCTATGCCATGTAACAGCAGGAACCCTTGATTATTTAATTGCTTGTAAGAACTCATTAAATCTTACTATCAATCATTGGACATATTGCAAATATCACCCAATGACATGGGAGGTTTTAACAGTGATTTGTCACTAGGGCATACCCTTTCTTTAGTAGCACAGGCCCTTTGTTTAGTTCTCTCATCATAATGATTTTTAATTAATATTGATTTGCAAGGGAGTGTTCATGCAGTGGACTTAATCTATGGGTACAAGGATAACCTTCTAACAGGAATGTTTGTAATTTCATATAAATATCCAGAAACTCTATCTAAGAGTTTAAAGAGTTTAAACTTTTTACAGTGTTTTGTAGATGGTGTTAGTCTGATGATAATCTAATTCAGTCTTCAAAGAGGATACGACTCATTAAGAAGAAAACATATAATATGAAGTCATATCACAGGCATTGCATCAACATCTTGATGGCATTCTATGAAGTATCTGTGATGATACAAAGGAGAAAGCATTTTTCAAAATATAGAATATCAGATGTAGCTAATAGAGGTAGCTACTTATGAAACTACTTATTTTGTCAGTAACAAAGAACTAGTCAAAGAAGCTGGAAGAAATCAGACCAAATATTATTTAATTCCATCTCAGATGCTTAAGGTTTAGAGGTTCTGTGTAGATAGATGAGTGGACCTAAAATCATGAAAAAAGAATCTGACTACTGCAAAAATCCTACCCTGGATGTGTAGAGTCTATAATTAGCAAAAGTGTGATTGCATTCTTTACAATCAGAAATCTAACTATAGCTAATTTTACCTGCACAACGTTTTAAAGAGAAATTTTCAAAGGTCTAAGTTTATAGCAGTTGCCAATGGAACTACTCCATCTTTGCAATCATACAAGTTACATTTGAGTCTCTTCTTGTGGTGACAACTCTTTTACTTTACCAGACTCACAACTTCTACTTTGTTCTCTAAGTATTACTAAAAAATGAAGGAAGAAAAGAAAAAAAACAACAAATCACTCTCAACCACAATACACTTCTTTGATGAATATATTCAATACAATTCTTGCCTCCATCTTTCTTATTGTTGATATACCATTATTTGGACAGAAGTCCATGAGATTGACTCATTACTTTGTAAAAACTTTGTTTAAAATTGTTTTTCATTTGATACTTTTGTGTGGAAAACATAAGAATAATTGATAAACAAAAAAGCAGAAACTGGAAGAATTCCTTCTCTGAGTTGAGCTTCTATTCATAAATGCTGCCTGTGACATATGCTCTTTATATGGTATTTGGGTCTGTATCTTTTTAAGATAACATATAGGGTTTTGCCATAGCAACAGTTTAAGCTCGGGAAGGGTGGGTCAAATTCTAAAGTTATATTTGTAGGTCCTTTGAAAAATTTTTTGGGTATGGATCACAGCTGGTGTCAATTCAGTTTGTGGTTTTGGTTTAGTGTGAGGTCAATAAAAGAAGTGGACATTTGAGTATCCCTTAATAGTAAAGATCCACAGACACTTTGCTTTAGAGTGGAAGGGAAGCCGTGAGAAGCAAAAAAGAGCATCAGGACTTAATTACATGAGTAATCTGTAATCTATCTGCATTTAGCTATGATGAAGAAAAGAGGAAGAAAAGGAAAAGAGATTTTTGGGAATGGTTTATTTTTTTCTGTGGTAGTATTTCAAGCTACATTTTCCTGTTTAATGAGCGACTGTCTCCGTTTCTCTTGTATTCATCCCTGCTCTGTTAATAGCAGTATTATACTAGGAACATGTCTATCGTTTATCTTATGGTTTACTGTTTATCATAGATTTTGCAACAAAAAAATACGAGATTTATATTTTTATGAGGACTTATATTAAGATTCCTACACATTTTCAAATAATTATATTGATTTAGAAATATATAATAGGTATTTTTAATCTTAATTTCTTAATGTTTGATCCTGTTTCAAGGAGAACTCATCTGTGTCTAAGCAACTAAATGGATAATATAGTCTAAGGACAGACTATTCAAGTGTTTCGTATTCTTTAAGTAAACTCTTGTGGAGGCAGAACTCAGTCCCATAACAAGGGGAAAAAGCTTAATGACAGATATTCTACTACATCTAATACATGCTTAACATTCTAGCAGTATAAGGGATGTAAAAGAGTCATTTTCCTTTCCTGGAAAATGCCGTAAGACTGTCTTAAGACTCCCCTAAGCAGTGCTACCTATGAAAAACTATCCCTGGGAACAAACCAGATACCATGGCTCATGAGAGTGTTGTCTGGGAAATAGTTCAATAAACATATTCAAGTTAATTAGTGTTTTGTTTTTTTTAGTTTACATAAATAACTTGACAAAACTTTACAGGTAGATAAATCTCCAATTGTGAGGTTTTTATAAGAATTTGGTTTTAATTTTGGTCTTGATTTTCACAGTTTTCCATGTTGTGTCATTGCCAAAGTTTTTATTTTGCTCTTTATTTGCCTTTTATTAAAGTTTAATAGCTGTCTAAAGGATATTAATAAACAAATTCTGGTATTTTATTTGGAATTCTGAGCATACTCAAACTATTTGGCATTTTTTCTCAGAATTCAGAGGAACTAGGAATTTCCACTGTTGTTCCCCAAAGCTATACATTTATGCCCTTGCTACACTTTCTACAGAGCTGTTTTAGCTAACTGTGTATCCTGAATATCAAAGACCAGCAAATGAAACAGTCTGGTATTATAATATTGTCATAGAAACAGTCATGACAAAACTTTAGGTAAAAAATACACCCCAGCACTAGAGGCCTCTCTCCATTGCCAAGTGACTTGAAATTGTGCTAGCAAATCACTCCATTTACAATTCAGAGCAACTGGAAACATCTTGCTTTCCCAAGAAAACGTTTTAACTGAACTTCACAGACACTATTAACAAAAATAACAGTATGTTACAATAACTTAATCACTTCCAAGATAGATTTGAACCAACTATGTTATCTCAGGATTAATGAATGATGATTTAGGGTAACAAAGAGCATTATTATTTTTCTCCATAGTGATATTTTGGTGTAAGTGTATCAGACAATGTGAGATTATGCCACAGAGTACAGAAAGTCTTCCAGGAAGCAAATGAATAAACTCTGCTATGTGAGCATGGAATAAAACCCATTAAAACCCATTAAAGGAACCCAAACTGTAGACAATAGGTAAAGAAGGATTGATCTGTTGTAGCTGTAAAGGCAATAGAATGTCCATTTATTAATTAAAAGTACATTTTATGTATCGTGATGTGATAAATAGTTTGACTGTTTAGGTTAATTCCCACAGAAATGCACCTAAGGCTATTAACACTAATAAATTATGCACTATACTACTTTTTAAATTTCTGATAGACAGTCTTCAGAAGTACACTCCACTTTATTTTCAGTTTTAAGAAGCAGTTTTGTGTAATCATATTTGACATTTAACTATTGACACTAAAAGCTTCTTAGCCAGAAAAAAAACAAAGCCAAGCTTTCACAAACAGTTTCAACACTGTTCTTTTTCCTTCTTTTCCTGTCAAATTCACATGCATATGAAATATAAGGTTTCCTGCTTGGAAGGACTCTGCCTAAAAGAAATAATATACTCTTACTTCCTTGACTTTATACTCCCTTTAACATGAGAGTGCTAAACCAAGTAACTCTTGCATAAAAGAAGCATTTAAAATATGACAATGACACTTTACAATACAAATAAATACAAAGATATTAATAAAAGAGGGTGTATGTGTGTAACTAAATCTATATATTAGAGAATCACAGAATCACAGAATGCTAGGTGTTGGAAGGGACCTTCAGTCTAACCTCCCTGCTAAAGCAGGTTCACCTAGATCAGGTCACACAGGGATGTGTTCAGGTGGGTTTTCAAAATCTCCAGAGAAGGAGTCTCCACACTCTCCCTGGGCAGCCTGTGCCAGGGCTCTCTCACCTGAACATAGTTTTTTCTTATGTCTAAATGGAACTTTTTGTGTTACAGCTTCATCCCATTACCCCTTGTCCTGTCATTGGATACAACCGAAATAAAGTGGTGCCTCAGCCTCCTGATATCCACCGTTCAGATATTTGTAAACATTAATGAGATACCCCTGCAGTCTCCTCTTCTCCAGACTGAACAGCCCCAGTTCCCACAGCCTTTCCTCATAAGGAAGATGCTCCAGTCCCCTGATAAACTTAGTGGCCTTGTGCTGGACTCTCTCCAGAAGTTCCCTGTCCCTCTTGAGCTGAGGAGCCCAGAACTGGACACAGGACTCCAGATGAGGCCTCACCAGGGCAGAGGGGGAGCAGAACCTCCCTCAACCTACTGGACACACTCTTGATACATCCCAGGATGCCATTGGCTTTCTTGGCCATGACGGCACAATGCTGGCTCATGGTTAGTTTATTATCAACCAGAACTCCCAGGTCTCTCTCTGCAGAGCTGCTCTCCAGCAGGTCATCCTCCAGTCTGTACTAGTGCAAGAGGTTATTCCTTCCCAAATGCAGGATTCTGCACTTATCCTTGTTGAACCTCATGAGGTTCCTGTCCGTCCAACTCTCAAGCCAATTTACACATACTGAAGTCCTGAGAAAAATATATAAATCTCTGTTTCTTCCTGCAGGATATTAACTAAATCAGCTATAGGTGAAAAACACAAAGTAATTTTCATAGAAGTCCTATGTCTTCGAATGTATAATGTTTTAAGCTTAAAATCTATATTTTATACATGTATATAAAAATACACTCTCTGTATTCTGATACAGATGTGTATTCTGAGTACATTGAGCTTATTCTGAAAATCAGATGGCTATCCAATACCAAGGAAAAAACCCTCAATATATTTGTAATTTTCCGTAAATTTACATGTATCATTCTGTGCGTATGTGAGTGCATACATTTCTGTATGTGTGTTCTGAAAAAATAGGGGTTTTGTCACTCTCTGATGGTGTTGATGGAAGAAGACATCCTTCTCCCACTGTAATTTCTAAAGGTATTTAAAGGATTCATTGTTTCAAGTCAAATAAGTTCCAATAAAAAGCAATCCATCACAATTTTACAGGAGCAGAAGCTTTCAGCTTGTGCATATTTTGTCAAAAAGGCAATTTAAACTTTATAAGCACAAATCATATCTTTGTTTTAACCACAAAACATTTACAGACTACTGACCTACCACCTACAATGTCTCAATACACAAGAGCACCCCACCTGCACTAGCAGGAATGACCATGAAGAAAGGACCTGGAGACAGCACTTGTTTTAGGGAAGACCAAGTGTTAAGGCATCAATGCAGAAATTCTCAGAAGTCTGGGAGATAAAATGACATGTGTTTATTTGTGCTTATATCTCTTGTCAAAGTGTTTATTTGACATAATAATTAAACCAGTTATTTGGAACACAGACATACCTGAAACAGATTTTTATATCCAGGAAAAAAATATGTTTGGACCATTTATTTACCCCTTCCCCCTTGCCTTTGTATTCTATAATGAGATGTGTGTAAGTTTGCCTACCCTGACCAGGTGCACAAGTGCTATAATACCATAACATCCATGACCACTAACTGATTTGACTTAGTTTGTAAAAAAAACAAAACAAAACAAAAAAAAAACCCAAAAAAGCCTAAAAGTGAATTACTCCTAGGAAAAAAAGAATGTGAAGACATATTATTCATTGTATTTTACTGAAGGAGAATTGAAGCACAGAGATGTTCTATTGTTTGCCAAAGTTTACAATGGTTTAAGTGACTTTCTCAAAAAAGTCTGAATCAATCATATCTGTAGGCCATTCGATCTTAATCTGCAAATATTCTTTCTTTCTTAGTGTTTTCTATTCTGGCAATATTGAAAGAACATAGAAGATTCATCTTGCTAGGGAACTGGTATGAGTCATAGGATAATCTTAGCTGGATTGGACCTATGTAGGTTACATATCTACCTAGGTTGTTCAAACCAAGGCTAAGTTGGAAGCTGGACCAGGTTAATTAAGACATAGTCCAGTCAAAATCTGAAAGCATTGTGAAAAGTCTACAGTCTTTCCTGGCAGTCTTTTTGACACTTAACCATTTTCATTGTGAAGAATTTTTTTTTCCTTAAACCAAAATTTAAGGTCTAATGCTGCGACTTTTTATCCTTGCCCTTTGTCATTTCATTGTGAACCTCTGAGAAGAGACTTCCTCTGTTTCCCCGTAACCACCTTTTATGTACTTAGAGAAAATAAATAGCCTTTTAGTCTTCCTTTTGCCTAGCTAAATAAATACATTCCTTCAGCATGCCATGTGCTCCAGCCCCTGCCTATCTCAGTAGGCTTTCTCTGGCTTTATTCCAGTTTGTTAATACTCTCTTGTAACAGGGAGCCCACCACTGACTGTGCCACTCTGGATATGAGTGCACACACAAGTTCTCAGGGAGAATAAACAATTCCTGTGACCTGCTGCCAGTGCTCTTGCTAATACAGCCTGGTATGAACTTTGTTTACCTTTTGCTGTGCACACTATTAGACACACATTCAACTTGCTGTCCACCAGGATCCCAGTGTCTTCTGCAGAACTAGCTGCTTTCCAGACAGTTGGTTCCCAACTCCTACAGAAGCAAAAGCAGCACTTCCCACAAAAACAAGGTAACTAAGGCCTGTATGAAATGCAAATGTATTTTAGAAGAAAGAAGCTATTCAATACCTGTTTAACATAGGACTGTAGTCTGACAATTGCTAAATATCCTATGTTTCCCGTTAAGATTAAGGAAACTTTCAGGTCTCAAACTCTTTAGATCTTAAAAGGAAATAACAGAAAAAATATTTATAGAAAACAACATTAACTTTGTACTAGAAAAGTGAATAACTTGCTAGTCACTGTAATGTACAGTGATGTATCCTTTAGTAGTGACTGTTTCATTCCAAACAATCAGAAGTCAGCAAATTGTTACTGTTACCTATAACTCAATTTTGTTACCATATTCCTGGAACTTACAACAACTGCACTAGATCTTTACCTCTTCCCTATCATTAAATTGTTGTCCTCTATCCTTTATTTTTGGTCATTTTTAATCCATGTACTTTCAGCATTCCTAAATGTCTGCATGTCTGATTCTGGAACTGTTAGCTGTTACTGGCTTGTTTATGCAATTGGATCATGGTCCCAAATGAATATTTTGTGCTATAAAATGCTTTCCAAGAACCGACCAAAAATAAAAGAGAGTGGTTATGCTAAAATATTTTTCTCATTTAATTTTAGCAAATTGTTTCAAAAATTCACATCTTTTCTATGCATAAACTGCTTACAAAGATTAGTTTTGTGCCAGTTGGATACATACAACTCTAACCTAATTTACATTTCAAAATGTTTGTGGTTCCAATTCAACTCATGCTGATCCTGCCATTGAATTTTGGGTGGACAATGTTTAAAATAATAATAATACTTTTTTCTTTCAGACAGCCAAATCTGTAGAAGAGAAAAGTTCAGATTATGTTGTGAAAAGAAAACAGGCCTGGATTCACTCATATTTTTGCTAAAGTAGAGGCAGATACAGAATCAGTATATTAATAGTGGAGGTTTTGAAACAAGCACAGATGTCCTGATAAATAAAGGAAAGAAAGTATGAGAGAAAATCAAACTACTTCCATGTTGCAGAACATAGTTGCAGACGGAGGAGATGAAGAGGCAGAGTCATTACTGCTGGAATAGAGACTTGTTGCCATGGGAGCAGGAATAAGGATAGCTGGTACCCTGGAGGCATTGACTGGGGAACAAGAACAAAAAAAGAGAGGGATAACAACTTGGAATGCTATATGTAAAGGGGACAGGGTCTCGCCTCCAGTGTTTTAGGAAGCCAGAATTTCCTTATTCCCAACCTATGTATTCACACGTGTGAGGGAGCCAAGGCCAGAAACATGAAACTTTGCAAAGGGAATAGTAAGAATCTATTACAGAAATAGTTGTATTTTCCTGATCAATTTGGATTCACGGTTCTCTCTTCCCTTCACTCTCATTTAAAAATATACATTCTATGTAAGAATCAAGGTGAACATCCATGCTCACAGGCTGATATTTTTTTGAATCGTTAAGTAAGGAATAAAGGCATTTATCCATGGGAACAGAAGATTCACAGTTTCTTCCAGTAAGTAAGATGGGCTTGCAGAAGTGCAGTGACAATTCTAATCCTATAAGGTTTGACTTAGAGAGAGAGACAATTTTTAAAACCCTTGCTAAATATTCTTATTGACACATTTCAGTAAAATATAGCACAAAAATTCAAACAATGTCCTGATGTCATCAGATATAACTGTGGTTAAACAAGGATAAAATTTGCTCTAGGATTTCACCATGGATTTTTCAAAGTAAGTTACTTTAAATCAGACTGCCATTTCCTATACACAAATCGTGTACTGCAGTTTCCCATTTTGCCAATTAGCAGGCATTTTAAATAGAAAATATCAGCAAAAGAACTTTCCTCACCCTCATTTTCCAGACATAGAGGCTACAAATAGTAGCACAAATCAAAATTTGGACACTCTGATCCATGATTTATCTGCAAGATTTTGTTCTTTTCCTTCCCCACATGTCTTTCTTGCACTTATTTTGTTTGCTTCTACAGTATGATCTGATTTTTCAGAATCTTCATAACTCCTCACTTTGTAACCTTTTTGAAAGTGTATATAAATAAACACAAGCAGGAATTGTCAGTGCAGCAAAAAAAAGGAAAACTGTCTGTTATGTGCAAAGTACATCTTTAATGACGTTTAAAAAGGAGTTAAACATCTCTATGGGAATTCTTAAAACACTTATCTCTTAGGCCCTTATTTAGTTTTGTGAGTCTTTGTTGTTTAACAAGCTGGAGAAATGGGTCATCTAATGTTATATTAATCAGTAAATTAATATTTTAATTTGATTTCCTTTATAGTTGAGATGCTTGCGGCATCTCCAATGTTTTCTCTCTCCATGCACTGATACTAAGCAGTATCATTATCATATTGTACCTTGGGGTTGTGAGATAACAGGGTCCAGTGATAGCTCTATTCTTAGGAGAGTGGGAAGTTTATGATGACACTTATACATTTTAAATGGCACATGAAGGCTCTCATGTAACGAAATGTCTTACAACTGAGTCACAGGCTTTTCTACATGGGGCCTTTCTCTTCATATACTGGAAATCACAGCTTTCAGGCCCAAGGAGGTGATACATTTTGCCTATCTTTTGATATGATTTTTACTGTGTGCTGGAGTAAAAATCTCATTAATTTTTTTTTTTTTTGTGAACAGTCCTATTTTTGAAGGTTTTTAAGAAGTTACAAGAGATACAACTATCGATAGATGAAAAGCAAGAAAAGGAAAATTCAGTTTTTGTGGGTTATATTCTAGTTTAATACAATTTTTTCAACTATTCAATAAATCAAATGCAGAAGAGACAAAAATTTTGTTGAGTATTATGAGCTCTACTTAATTTTATAGAATCTGCTTGGGAAACCAGACTTTGTGATTAGATGAGGCCAGACTGTCCCTTGTCCTAGTACATCTTCATAACAGCTGAGGAAGAAAAGCTTTCTCCTTTTTGCTTTTTTATGCATGACCTTATAGCAAGTCAAAATAAGACAGAAATGTTAAGTGAATACAAAGGAAGAAACAATCTTTTGTCTTTTTACCTCCTTAGATAGTCATGATCTGATTTTCTTACATTTTCTTTTCCCTCCAGACTTCATAACTGAGGACATTTACTGCATCAAAGATCCCGTGCCTAGGACAGATCTCCTCCCTCTGTTACAAATACATAAATCACACGTCCTAGTGCATGTTCACCCTGGTCCAATGCTAAGTTACCTGTCTGAGTGAAAGTAAATGTGTGGTGATAGTGTCACATACCAAGGTCAAATCAAATCACATTCACAGATTCCATATTACAGCCAATTTACTGGCTATACTTCACATGCACTATAACCACATATGACTTAAAAATAACCAATAGCCTTATTATTTCTTGAGCTTCACTGGCTTTATTACAGAGTCACGCACAAAAATGCATCAAAGCACGTTTCATTTACACTCAGAATTATGCAGGTGTGAAACTGGCCCAGCAGGAATGTAGCCATAGTGACACTTTCCTTCTCTCCCTACTTTCTTCTCTTTTTCTTCCCAATGTTTTTTAATAACCAGGTATGTCAAATGTGTGATTCTAGGTTCGGGGACCAATCCATGTCTGGCAATTATTAGATGCAGTTAGAAGGGGATATTTTTTTTTCCCATCTCAGGATAGTGGTACTGACTTTCTGAAAGAAAAATCTGTTTAGATTCTGTCAGCCCCAAGACCAGAACTTGTTTCTGAGCCATTGGCTAGATGTCTGCAGTAAAATATTTTGAAGTTAAAATGAGTTGAAGAATCTAAATGAACGTAGTTGTTACTTTAACATAATAACAATAGAGTTAATAGTTAATTTTATGAGATCTGTGAAAAAATTTCATGGTGGTTCATCGAAAATTTGTGTGAATATTCACATTAGTTTTGATTAGTATTAGTTTCCCTGGAGGAAAGTATTGTATTTCACTCATTTTTTGACTAAAGTTTATAAATAGGATAACAAACCTCTTAATGGGTTTTGAATTAGGATGACATTCTGCACCTAATTCAAAGTCAAAATCCTTTTGAATTCAAGAGCAAGTTTATCCCAGTTTTAATAACAAGGACCTTTAGAAAAGGATGAACTACAGAGGTGTTTGGCTTCATTGCGACCGTTTGACACATTGTGAACATTTGATTCATTGTGAACATTTAACATTTGTTAAAGTCAACACTTGCAGAATGAGTTTGTACTGTCAGTTAATCCTCAGTGAAAGTTGCAGGGACAGGTCTGACTTTGTATACAATTTTAAAGTCTCATCTACTGGAGTGTACCCACCAAAAATAACATCTGTCTTCAAAGACAGTTTCACCAGCTCCAGAAGGAGAAAGTTAATGGACTACATAAACAGGAACAATAGAAAGTGTCTTTAAAAAGTTTATGCTCCAGCACTGAACACGCATTTTAAAAAAAAAGTCTGTTTAAATTAAACCAAATAACCTAAGGGGCCTGGCTACAACTCCATTTTTACAAAGTATGCAAAACAAGTTAGGAAGTTCTTTGCTTTAACTACTTTAACAACAGACTGAAATTCCAATTCTGTTGCAAAAGCACAGGAAGGGTTTTTTTTTCCTGTCTATTGATTATCAGTCCACTTTGGTAGAAACAGTCCTGACTAAGACCAAAATCTCTAAATGACTTTAGACCTGATGAAGTCAGTGCAGCACCACTGCACTATGCTATCAGATGAGTATTTTTGGAAAATGAAAGTAAATCAATAATAATAATAAAAACCAGAAATTGATTGATTTTGCCATTAAAATATGTAAGGGTGAAAGAGCTTATATCTAATGATTTTTGTTAAAGTCTGTAAGTAACATGTTAATTAAACTGGATAAATGAAATTATTTCAAGACATTTATAAGACTTACTTGGGTCAACCAATTTTTAAAAGCAAAAGTTCTACCATTAATAAATTGGAGAAGGATCATAGTCACTAAGCAATAAGGATGAAAGTCACATGAAAGAATGATTATGAGAAATTTGTAAAAAAAGAATTTGTAGTCTCCATCATTCTCTGTCTCTTACAGTCTAATAAGTTAACTTGTACTGACTGGCAAGAGAGGTGATAAAAATTGGTAATTCTTTAAATGACACTAATTCCAGGATGTATGCAAAGCCTCACCAATGCTTCAGCATCTATCAAGGACATATTAAATAACTCAAGATAGTGGATTAATATTGTGTAACCATTTTCAGAAATTCTAAACCATCCATTCCAACATCCTTACTAACATTGATTATGAACCATTGAATCAGTACTTTATGTTCATTTCCTTTCATTTGTTTTATTTTACACTGGGGAATATTTGCATTTGTACTGCATTCCTGCTTCAGATGAAACACACTTTAACTTTTGTACCTGCCTTAATGCAATAGTAACTTTGGTAGCGTGTTATTGCCTTTGATGACTATGTCACTCCACTTCATGCAATAGCAAAGGATAAAAAAAAAAAAAAAAAAAAAAAAAGAGGAAAATGAAGAACTAAAAGACCAGTGATTTGGTTGCAAAACTAACAAGAAAAAGCTAATAGGGAAATCTGGAAATTAACAAACAGCTAATGTATGTCATAAAGCTCTAGTAATGATTAAAAAAAAAAAAGTTAACAAAAACACCACCAAAGAAATGAGGAGTTAGAAAGCACATTACAGCAATTAGTAAATCATTCAGAAAAAGAATCAAAATCACTACACAGAACTGAAAACCACTAAGTCAATCCTTACTGTCGACCCTAATGTGATCCAATGTACTGTAGTGAGGGAATGGGAAGGAAGTGTCTACACCACATGTTGAATTAAAGGGAATCAAACAGCCATTTACTTTCATTTACTTAGTAACCTTCATGATGACATCATCGAATATGTTGTCTACCCAGGAATCATAGAAGTCTACTACAATTGCTCATCTACTTCCTAGCTCATCCTTTCCAGTCTGACTTTCTGTCACAGTGTTTGAATTACTAAATGCATAGGTTTTTTTAAGGGGACAGTTGGTTTTGCTTGGTACCAGGCATAAAAGAATCAAAGAATACTCTAGCAGATTAATTTTAAGTAGCTTTGAAGGATTCAAAATAGACCTTTAAGATTGGATGTTTGTAAACAGCAGTCTTCACAGCAAGACTGTGTTATCTGAGACTGATAGGAAATAATTTTACTGCAAAGGGTAAGTAAAAAGAAAAAGGTTTCCTGTTCAGCAAAATCAAAATCAAACACACGCAAAAAAGGATTTTGCCAACTTACCTATAACTCTGGAGAGCATTGCATTAAACAGACAAGATTTCTCTTGTCTCTTTGTTTGGTCGGCAAGTCTTCTGCTGTAGAAGTAATTTATTCCTGAAAGTTGGTCGAAGGAACTATGTCCATATTTCTTCTATTCCACTTTCACAGAGGTAACCTGAAGCAATAGTCCTAGCTGCAGATATTTATTCTGTAGACACCTAAAGAAAAGTGAAATGGATCTCATAATGGGTGAGAAGAATTCAGTTCCCAAAAGCAGTTAGTATAATTGAAAAATCAATAGGACACAATCACCTGAACAACTGAATATCTCACTGCAGTTTAGGGTTGCTTATCCTTGCTACCTATCAATGGCTTGGTAAAACTTACCTGGAATTTGCAAGAGCATCCAGAAATCCTTTCTTTGGTCACCGTAATCCCCTTAATTTATTTGAGTATTCATATAGGGCTTTTTCTAAATGTCATATTTATCGCTGTTTATACTCTTTGTCAGCAACAAATTCAGTGCTTTTAACTTTGGGCTTTCCTTTGTCTGCTTTGAATCTGCAGGAGTTCTTGTGTATTCAAAAACCTGTATATTTTTTCCCAACTGTTGGTCCAATAGTAGATACTACCCCACTTTGCAAATCTTGACTCAATTATGTCAGAATATTGTGGCAGGAAGATTACTACTTTAAAAGCTTCCCTGCTAGGGTATGTACACAGTTCAAATTTAACTTGTACTTCTTGTTACCTTTAATACTCATACTCCCACATAGTGTAAGATGATCCATTCAAATATGAAAGAGATATTACATAGAAGGGATTTTTATTGAAGTGTGGTTAAATTATGTCTCTTTTCATAGGTGTAAACTGGTTGTATACATCTACCTCCTTCCACGACAACTTCAACAAAGCCTCAAAATTAAAACAAAATAAAGATAAAAATAAGAATAAAAAAGTTAGAAATGCATAATAACATTGCTGAAACCCAAACAAGATGTAAATGGAGCCACAGGTCAAGTTCTTTAATGCTCCTTGGAATAATTTTAGAGACTTAGTTTTCTCTCTTTAATAGCTTCTTCACAATTTCTTGTAGACTTCATTTGGAAATGGTGCTGATTGTATATCTTAGATTATTTTTTAAAAATAAACTGTTCATAGAAATTTCAATCTTTTACCAAACAAGTTCAATTTTAAGTAGAAAATTTCCAATTAGTGATAGCTGAATTATTCATGATGCATAAATTATCTGAAACAGTAGACTATTTCATTCTCTTCCAGATTGTCTGGTAAAGAATTTGAGTTCCTATGAATTTATTCATTGTTTGCATTAGATCTGTGAACAGTTTATGTACTGAATTTTGGTACATAGAATGATTTGCTGACAATTTACTTTGACTGTTCGCAATTTGTAGAATATTACTTAGCTAAATCATGTGGTTTTGTTTCTGTTTTGTAAATAGATGAATATTTTTGAAATGTGAAAATAACAAATAATGCTTTGCCAGTAAGAAATAAAAAAATCATGAATATTCTTTAGGTGATTTCTGACTACCTTCTTCCTTTCATATTCATGCAACAAAAGCTGTTTGAGTAACATTGACAAGTACCAAAACAAAAGGACACAGGCACACAGAAGAATGGCTGTTCAATTGGTTGCTTAAAGGCCTTCCATTAGGTGTCAGCTTCTTATATTTCCAAACATTGCATTCCCCAATAATGAATAAGATCCTTCCTAATGGAAGGAAGGCTTTTTATAATGAGCATTATGAGTACCTACTCAAGACCAGGGTTAATTTTGTGCCTTAAATGAGTAGTTGGGCTTGCAGATATAGAACTTGATTTAGGAATGGGTCACACTCCTTAGACAGGAAATATCCATCTGTTGTGTGCACAGACTCAAGAGTGAATAAAATTTCTCTGACCAGATCAGAAGAAAGTAACTAAGTATTGTGCTATACCCAATCTCTCCCCAGCTGTGGAAATCTATTGAAGCAGCACTACTTAAAATACATTTGTCAGAATGCTAATTGGAAAAATGACTTCATTGTGTGAGTCATACAGTCACCTCTGTGGACCTCATTAGGCTTAAACGAGCAGACTGAAGGCCAGAGAAATCATTCTGAGCACAGATGTATGTTGTTGAAGAAGTTCTCTCAGAAACAGGCTCATGGCCAGCTTCAGGTACTTACAAATGACTAGATGGAAGATGGAGGTCTTGGTGGCAGGAAATACTTTGGAAACATTCACATATGCAACATGTTCCCTCTCACAAAAAAGGACAATTTCAAACCAAATCTTCTCTTATGAGAGCAGATTCACTAGCTCGTCATTTTTTTAATAGCTTGCAATGTTTAGAGTTAGGACAATAGTATTTTTAGATGTCAGTAGAGTATGCTTGCATGTAGCTTTGTGCAAGATCCATTACTGAGCCATGAGGTCATTCCAGTCTTTCTTAAAAAATTAGCAGCAACAATCAAAATAAAGTACCAGTTGACACTATGACTTTTCCTTGAGAAGCTAAGCTGTGTTTGGGAACCTGCTGCTTACCTACATTTGACAATTAGCTATATCTGGATGAAGACTTTAGTAGAAAATGTCAGCAACTCTGTCTTCCCCAGCAGCAAAACTGCTACAAAGAGAGAGACATAATCTACTGTTTAATTTAATATTTTTTACCTGAAAGACTTTGCTAATAGGATAGGCAGATTCAGAAGGCCTAAAGAAAATACTATTTAAAGACATTTTATGGTAAACAAATCTTGACAGCACAAGCTAAATGGAAGCAACGTGGAATAATGATCTTCTTCTGATGTTACTTAAATTTAATAAATTTGGAATGAGGTTTAAGATAAAAAGCTTGATTAATAAATAGTGAATTAAATTCCATACACTTTTTCACAGGAATAAAAAGTAGTCATTAAGATTTATGGAATAACCTCACCCAAAATAAAACTGAGATGCAAGGCTTTTTATGGTTAGAGATATATCTTACCTTAAATATATCTATCTTGATGCTATAGATTAAGATACTTGTGTGACTGCGAAAGTCTCTACACTCTAACCTTTATTAATTTTATGTCAACTACTTTTGTATTTCTGAACATATTTTCCTTTATTTTCTCAGTTGCTGTGCATACGGTCTTCTTATATCTGACCTTGAAATAAACAAGAATGAAGAAAACGTTTTCAGAACCTGACAGCTCCCTACAACTAAGCAGAAATAAAATAGGAGGCTTTTAAAAACCTACATTGTTCCTACAACATTTAAACTAGCAGAAGAGCTTCAGAAAGTTATTTTAAGTAGAGCTGCCAACAAGAAGACTGAAAATCTTGACATTCCCATCATCACTTGAGAGAAAAGGTTGTTTATAGTCAACTCTGCCTTCCTGCATGATGAAAACCAAATCTGAGACATGGTCTTGAAGTATTAACCCCTCCCGAAACTCTGGTCATGAGAGTTATACTCTTCCAACAGAAATGTTTTCATTATGCTTCTCAGTTTCGTAATTGGTAAAACAGAGGTGAAAACCATTTCACAAAAGTGTCCATAAATCCTTAAGTTCCCACTTAAAAAGCAACAAAGTCACAATTAATTTGTATCGGATTCAAAATATCTAAAATTTAGACATTTCTGCTCTGGTCTTATGAAAACACTAGGGATTCACAGGGTTTACCCAGTCTTAATTTTTGCTAAAGCTCTATTCAGCAGTCATAAGCATCTTTCAATTTACATATAACTTTTAAAGATACTTTCTAAAGTAATTTTTTATTTCTGTGTTTGGCTGTGGATTTAGATATTGCTTTGTTACTAATATGACTAATCATTATTATCCAGTCAGAAACACCTTTCTAGTCATCTCCTTCAACTGTAAAGAAATTTTACAACCAAATAATCAAGCCAAAATTTATCATCTGAAAAATTATTTCTTTCTTTTTTTTAAGTCCCTTTACACGTGCCTACAGAATAAAATCTGTCATGCACAGCTACTTTCATCCTCAGTGTTTCCATCTTCACTTTATCTAGAAAGCCAACCAAGGAACAAATAGCAGTGAAGTTTATGTGAACCTATTATTCTCTATGTCAGCACTACAAAATCTATGTAATCCCTCCATATAAATAAATGTTTTCCCTTTGTGTACCAAAAAATTCCTTGTTTTTTTTCCTCCCAATGTCTGACTATATGTCCTTTCTTAAGTTATTAACTCCTGTATCAATGTCTTCTTCTTTGAAAATACTGTCAGTTGTTGAGTATTACCATATTAAAATGAATTTTTCATAATCATATAAATAACTGCATGGTAAAACTCTGCTATTATTAATTGAACAGTTTGATTCAAAAGCAGAGCTAGCATTTCTTGAAGTGAATGGTCATATTTAATATTAGTACTTAAATGATTCTTTCACTGGCTGCAGAATTCATGGGAAAACTTGTGTCACTCTGCACAGAATTTGTCACTGGTGCTGCTTGTAGTTTGTTTAGTTCCCTAAAGCAGAATAGTGGTGGAACATTTGATGGGAACATTTTAAAACACAGGTTCAAGCATATTAAATGCTTTATTCAGTTATAGTATTTGCTAATACTTCACTCAATGACAACACATTCCAACTGCCTTTTCATGAAGCCATCTTTCTTATTTATCTTTTTGTCCTCTTGGCAAGAAATATCCATAATGACGACTGTTTTCCTAACCTTTCATTATCAGCAGGATAAATAGCAACATCAACCACATGCTTCTCGGAGTTATAGCTTACTTGTTCCTCAGACTGTGTAACAGATAACAGTGCAGAAGGTACATTGCAGTTTACTGGTTAGGCTACTAGTAAACTTGCTTTTTTTCTGAAGTTGCCTACTTTTTCATGGATCTGTTGCCAATATGCATTTTCTTCAGGCATACTGCCACTTTGCCATTGCAGAATTCACATTAGAAAATGGCAGGGAGATTTTAGCCCTCCTGCTACAAAAACATGAGCCTCAGCTGAGTGTGCCACATCTGTATTTCCAGTTGCCCAGACTTCCAACACTGTTCCTAGTATTGCTTAAAGCTCCTGAATGAAATGAAAACTTACGCTCCATGAAGCAGCAACGTTGCCCACACTGATGATCAACTGTTAGAGACTAGGTCTTACGAACATTTGGGCAAATCTTATCCTACATCAGACACAGAGAGCAATCATGTATGTGTTATTGCATCCTGTCTTTGATTCAAGGTTTTCTTCAGCCTGATCTTTGTTTCTACCAAATTTAAACAAACAAGGAATATAAGAAGTTAAAAAGTCACACACTATTAAGAACATTAAATAGATATTTTAGAAATGTTTTTTCCTTCACGTAACATATGATGTAGGTTTGATTTATTATTAGTTATGCTGTTAAATTGGCTGAAAATGTATCATTATACCTTAATAACAATGTTGTAACTGCAAAGCACATACTTAACTGGGAACTCACAAGTGATGCTTCCATAATGTAGTACAGACATAGCCTGCAGAATTAATGCATGTTTCAAGAGTTCAGAAGATGTCTAAATATGTGTAAATTAAGAATTGCTATTATATGATTCTGATAAAAATGCAACCCTTTTCAAAGTTAGACAGATCATATCATATAACAAATAAAGATCCCTTGCATAACCTTGACTCCATGTTTTCAAGTTTAATTCAGTTAGTTTTCCCTAACTATAACTATTTTGAGTCTATTAGGCTGAATTCCTTTACAAATCATGAAGATCTTTGTGTAACCATTGCACACAGTTAGTATGACATATATGTTTTCCCTCTTATCTATTACATACAGAAAAGCCATACAGTGCATGCAGAAATTAATCTATGGAAGATAAAACCACTCCCTCAGTTTATCCACATTGCCACATAGGAATAACGATATTCAGTACTGAAAGATTCCTAGCCCTAGGGATTATATAGAACATTGTCATATGACCTGTTTTTCTGCAAGTATTTTTTAACTGTAGTTTTGGACTAATTTTTAATAAAGATGAATTACATAATCATTGTATTTATATATCAATATAGATTTGAAAAGTCTTGGAAATACTTATTGTAATTACCAAAAAGTATTTTGGAACATTTCCTTCCTCTTTTTTGTTGTTTTCACAATACAGAAATGCACCAAATGTGTATTTGCTTTCCTTAGCCAGTGTCGGTTGGTGTATGTCCATGTTTTCAGTGGAGACAGCTTGGTCCCATTTCTCAGCTGGCTACTAAGCTCTTCCTTGCAAGCTCCACTCTCTACAACTCACTGGTTCCCTAGCACTTCTGTGCCTTTCCTGAGCCACAGTGCTGATGCTCGGCCCTGCACACAGCTTCTCCTCTTCCTTCAGCCACTCACTCAAGCCTGGCCTTAGGTACTGGCACTCTGGCACCCTGTCCTCACCCTCCCAACAAAAGCCATTGACATTTATTTGTCAGAGCAAGGTGGGCTCTGTACCTCTGGAGCTACAGCACAGGTCCCAGAGATGGCCTTATCAGGCAGTGAAACTCCACTGAAACAAAGGGGATTTCTTCTGTTGAGTTGAAAACATGGATCAGGGCTGTCAGAATCAGGGTCTTAGGTACTACAAATGAGTGGAAGGAAAATGAATTTTTTTTCAATGAGCTTGTTTGCTATGTAATATAAAACTACATAATGAAAGAACATTCACATCATTGTAATTTTCTTATGTTTTATACTTTAGTCTTATTTTATATAGCAGTTTTTCTGATTTATCCTTTTCAATTTTTATGTTCCTTTTTTTTTTTTTTGCTTGTTTATTATTGGCATATATTTTTAGTATTTTTCCTTGGGATTTTTTTTTTTTTAAATTGACAAGATTTCATCTCTGTTTGTTAAAGAGAACCAGCTGTTTTCTTCAAAGATAATTTTCTGAAACCGTTGTGTGCCATAATTACACTGCAATTACACAGCAATATCCATAAAAGCAGATGAGGATTCTGTGTCCTTCTGACTCATTAGAAGTTGCAAAAATGATGGATGCAGTCTTTCCTAGCTTGACTACTGCCCTCTGTTGGCAAGCCCTAGTCCTGTGATATCAAGAAAGAACAAGCAAAAAATAAGAAAAAAAAAACCTTCGAAAGGAGATAAATGCCAGTTTTGGAAATGGAAATAGCAAAATCATATTGAAGGTAAAAAATATTTTCTAGGTGCATTTCACTTTGAGTGCTTTAGTTAATGTTTGCAATAAATCAATATTATACACTTTTTGTCTCCTCTTTTCTGATAAATTATTTTGTCATATCATCGGATTACTTAAGCAGTTATCTTCTTTTCAGTTCAGTCTCACATTCATAAAATTTCCTTATAAAAACCTTCAAACAATTTCTTGTTTATAAGGGTATGATCAGCTTTCATTCACTTGTGGTTTGTTCAGTTTTTCTGACATGAATTAGTTGAAAAATGTCCAAATATGCTCATATGGCTTTGGAATACCTTAGATTTTAACGTTCTAAATGTGGAAATGAATAAAATAAAGGAGCTTCTTTCTTCATTCAAACCAAAGCAGAACAAAATTAATTTCTTCTGAATCAACAAGTACAAGTACAGAGTCCTGCATCTGGGAAGAAACAAGTCCATGCACCAGGACAGGCTGGGGGTCAAACTGCTGAAAAGCAGCTCTGCAGAGAGAGAGACCTGGGATTCCCGATTGACAATAAACTAAACATGAGCCAGCAATGTGCCCTTGTGGCCAAGAAGGCCAATGGCATCCTGGGATGCATCAAGAAGAGTGTGGCCAGCAGGTTGAGGGAGGTTCTGCTCCCTCTCTACTCTGCCCTGGTGAGGCCTCATCTGGAGTCCTGTGCCCAGTTCTGGGTTCCCCAGTTCAAGAAGGACAGGAAACTTCTGGAGAGAGACTAGCACAGGGCCACCAAGATGATCAGGGGATTGGAACATCTTCCTTATGAGGAAAGGCTGCAGGAACTGGGGCTGTTTAGTCTAGAAAAGAGTAGATTGAGGAGGGGGGAGATCTTATTAATATTTACAAATGTCTAAACAGTGGGTGTCAGGAGGTTGGGGCATTCCTTTTTCGATGGTATCTAGTGACAGGATAAGGGGTAATAGAAAGAAGCTGGAACACAAAACGTTCCATTTAAACATAAGAAAAAACTATTTTACTGTGTGGGTGATGGAGCCCTGGCACAGGCTGCCCAGGAAGGTGTGGAGTCTCCTTCCTTGGAGGTCTTCAAGACCCGCCTGCACATTTTCCTGTGTGACATGATCTAGGTGGACCTGCTTCTGCAGGGGCTTTGGACTAGATGATCTCTTAAAGATCCCTTCCAACCCTACATTCTACAATTCTGTGATTCTACGAAGACATCAAAAATAATTTCATTCCAAAAATGAGTTCTCAAATATTTGAGATGACAGATGTGGATGAGATGAGTTTCAGAGGCTGAAGCAAGTGCAGTTTGTTGCTTTTTTTATTAATTAAATGTTGATTCAGGTGAGATATTTTGTTTTGTTGATTCATGTCCTGATTATCTTTAGCTTGGTGACTTCTAAACATCCTGCATGATGATTCTGATGCAAAGCCATGAGGCAGTGAGACTGCCTGCACTGACTTTCAATGGACTCTTATTTACTGCTGTCATAACAGTCTCTGAAGTCTCACTGATTTTCATTTTCAAAAAGGTTATGTATGGGGCAGAAAAAAATGATTTTCATTAAGACCCTGTTCAATGTGAATTGCAGATCAGGAGAGACCTATCAGCACAATAGTTTCTCCTGCATTCTTAAAGTTTAAACCAAAGCTGAATACTGGTACAGTTTGGAAACATTAACTTTGGCATGGGCAGCAAGGAATATTCTGGTTCTGCAGCCAACTGGTCAACTAAAGCATAGAAAGTAATTATTAGTCCTCTATTGAGTTTATGCACACAGACTTTGTTTAAGCAAAGTTAAACAAAACTCAGTTTAGACAGTCTATTCAGAATGCTCAGAATTAGTGTGTCCTTTAGCTCCAGACAAGGACGAGATTTTTAAGACTAATACAAGCATGGAAACAAATTTTGTAATGTTCACATTTCTTTCAGTATTGATAGCCGAGGCAACTTGAGTGAAGCTTCATAGGTCAGTTACTTGTTTAGAATCACTGACTTGAAAATATTTTGTCCTTTCCTTCTCCTCTCAGCAACAACCCATTAATATTTCCTAGATTTTTCTCCTTGTGAATTTAGACTTGCACACCAAGACACTGTGACAATAAAGAAACCTACAGCAGAAAATATAGAAAGACCAATCTGTAAAATGAGGAACTAGTTGTCTTTGTACCCTGCAAATGTCCTATTGATTCTTTGGTTTTGTGTAGGGGAGTAATTCATTCAATAAATAAGGTGATAGCATTATTGCAGGACATTCAGCTTTTCTTCTATGTAGTGATTGTTGACTGAACTGTGTTGATTAGCTTTCAATATAAGGTTTGACTATGGTTCTGCATAGCTCTTACCAAGCAGTATTTTATCTTATTATGAGAAACACCGAATGAAGTATATTGTTCAAGTCACAGATTTTAATCTGCTAGTCTTCTACAAGACACAATTCTTGATGTCAAGTATAAGTTTTATTCAGTCCCTTTGCATTCTACTGCTACAATCAGTAGCTGTTCTATATTTTTAACTTATTTACAGCAATATTTTTAAAAAAAAAAATCGCAGTTCAAGGTATATTGAAATCAGTACATTTATCAGTTCTATCAGATCTGTAGTTGTGAAGCCCAAGTCCCTTATCTTTGCAAGCTCAGTTTAAATATTTTTGCTACTGTATGTACTTAAAATGTCAATAGATAGGAAATTAGAATTCAGCTACCAAAGCAGTGACAGTTTAAAATACTGCAGAGAGCACAGACACAAAAAAACCACAGAAAAAAAAAAATGTGAGCATATGTAACTGGGAAAAAAATCTGCAGTAGTTAAAGCTAATACTTTTTACTTTTCTCTGCTTTACGGAATCTGTATTTTTTTGAGACATACAATTCTGATATAGAAGTTGTGACTGTGTGAGCTGTATGAATTAAAATACAAATATTATCTCTCTGAATTTGATAAATGTAGAGATGAAAAAAGGTAGACCCTAAAGTCCTTTTAATAATCTATTTCTGAAAAGCATAGTGTTATTGTGAAATATAATTATTTTTTAAAAAAACACCAAAAAACTGCACTGTGTTTACTGGCTAAGTTTTCATAAATGTTCATTTTATTTGTGCTGTCAAATCATATGTCCCAACATAACAAATATAAGTAAAAGAGACTGGGATATATATATATATATATATATATATATATGCATGCAGGAACTGCAGAGGTTTTAGCTTCAGCGACACAACACCACACTATCTTGCTGTAAGTATAATGGTTATCAGGGAGTGAAAATTCAAGCTCACTGCCACAGTAGGTGATGTTTAAGACTTTTTTTTTTACCTTCAATGGTTTTGCTCAGACTAATACATGAGCAAGATAATGTTTTGACAAAAGCTCTTATGTAAAAAACATACTGCAATTTAAACATGATAAACTAATTTAGAAAACCTGTGAGACTGGCAAAAAGAAAATGGCAGATGCTTAGCCAATGTATGTCACTAAGTCAATTGACTTGGAACAAGCCAATGTCAGTTTTCACCAGATGAAAATGTGGTGAAGATCTTCCCAGATAGTTATATATTAAGAATGTCATTTATATCTATAGATTGTCTGATTGTAGATAAAAAATGCAAGTTGCTTTTTAACTAATTTTAAAAGTTTTTTTAGAGGGACTAGCAATAACATTATCAGATATACAACAGTCTGGATGCTACTAGTTTCATTTCAACAGTTCAAGCTACTGTCTTTTAAATATTTTAATTTTCCCTTTGAAGGGATATAATTAATATAAAATCTTTTACTAACCTCCTCCATCAGATTTTTTTCAGTTTATTTTTAAACACTCTGTTGCATTGCTGTTATGTATTCAATGATGCAATATGTATGAACAGTACATTGCTCATAAACACTATTAGTTTCTTTAATTCTGGTTTAGGATTAAGATTTCTCTCTCAAATTCACAGTTTCTGTCAACTGCAATAATTTTCTACCTGCCTTTACACATAAGATCAATGTTCTTAGAGTTCAGGTCTCTGCAAATGTCATCCTGAAGTTGATGGTATTTCTGATCCTTTATTGCCTTCTGACATATCAGACATACACTTAAGTACAATTTTTCTCCAGTGCCTGAGGCTGAGTTGACTGAAGTGGTCCTTCAGTTGCATTCTGTCATCTGTGTGTTGATCACGACCTTCATGGTTTATTTATGATTAGGAGGTTATGTTTTTCTTTACTCTAGCAATTATATTTTAGAGAAGTTTTTTACAAAATTTCTTAGTTCTGTAGATGCCTTGCGAATATGCAGGCTCCCCCTCTGCAATGTTGTGCAATAAATAATAGGAAGTTGGCTTAGACTTTTCAAGGAACATTTCTAAATATATTTGCAGTGTTAGATTAGATTTTTGCTCACATTGTCTGCTGTCCTACAGAATCAGACCAATAATAAACAATTTTGGCTTTTTCTGGATCACATAACTTTACAGTAAGTTCTTAGATAAACTCTTACTGTGAGGTCTTTAATTATCTGGTAAGGAATCTGCTCAATTATGTATCATCTGCTTGGGAGTAAATATGTCTGGTAGACGCTGAAAAGAATTAAGCATGAACAATTTATGGCAGGATGAGACCTTTATGAGCTTTGAATTTCAACTGTTGATAAAATATAAACCAGACGTCATTAGCATTTCAGACAATGTATAGCATTAATTGCATTTGGAGCTTCATATGGGATTTTTGCTACTGTTTGAACTGACACTATAAATTGAGGAATGATACTTCCTTGAGTAAAAAACCTAAATTAAATTAATGACTTGTCAATTCATGTCAATAAAGATAATGAGTTTACTTTCTAGCTTACTAGTCAGGACATGATTATTCTGTCAACATCAGAGGAAAAGGATATAAATCTTACATCAATATATAAGATTCTGTGATATGCAGCTAACACTAGTGGCAAGATCTTCATCTAGCTATCATTTTACAAGCAGATTTTATTGTCACAAAATCCTTTATGCCATTCTTATTGTAAATGCCCTGAATTTCCTTCAGTAATTTTGAAAGCAGAGTAGCACTCTAGGTAAACTAAATGACCCAATCGTATAACTGCTGTACTTTATTCTGTGCATTGCTTCCCAGTTCATCAGTGCAATGACACCTAAATCTTACAATTCACTTTATAAGTATTTCAGGATATTATGTCTTCTGTGGTGTCCCCAGAGATGTAACTGCTTGTAGACTTAGACACTTTGTTGAAGATCTTAGCACATATTTTAGTACTAGATTAAATCCAGGCCAACTGGAAATCAATTAAAACCATCTTTTTCAGATAGATTTAAGAAGATATGGTTTGTGAAAGGTATGAGCACATACTCTTTGGGAGGATCTTATTAATTACTTTGGGGGGATATTAATATTTACAAATATCTAAATGGTGTGTGTCAGGAGGTTGAGGCATCCCTTTTTTCTATTGTATCTAGCAACAGGACAAGGGGTAATAGGATGAAGCTGGAACACTAAAAGTTCCATTTAAACATAAGAAAAAACTATTTTACTGTCAGGGTGACAGAGCATTACTACAGGCTGCGGAGGGAGGGTGTGGAATCTCCTTCCTTGGGGTTTTCAAGACCCACCTGGACATATTCCTGTGTGATCTGATCTAGGTGAACCTGCTTCTGCAGAGGGGTTGGACTAGATGATCTCTAAAGGTCCCTTCCAATCCATTCTATGATATTGAGGTCCTGATCTGGCAGTCTACACTTATCCAAGCATATTAGCCCATGATTTTGCTTTTGGCAAATGTGGAAAATCCTAATGAGATTCTAATCCTAAAATGAGATTTAAGGACTTGTTTAAAGAAAAAGAAAGGTATGGTTACATTTTATAATTGTGCCCGGGGAAGCGAAATCAATAAATGAAAATGTCATTTAGAAGAAACACATCATTTCCTCCATTGTCAGCTTTGGAAATAATATTTGCATTCTTTGCTATCTTCTCCTCCTCTCAGCAGTAAACAGAAGGATCACAGTCAATCATTTTATAAAACTTGTGTGATTGTGAATATGCTTTTCTGCTCATGGAGGCTGTGCATCTCTTTTGTAGAGCAGTTTCCATGCAACACAGATGTTCTTACAGAAGTCCCAGACACAGATATGTTTACCCTATCTCACAGGTTTTGCACTTCATCCGAATAAACTCATCAATGGTCAAGAAATTGATGTTAGGAAAGATCTGCTTATCTATATGGTGGATGAAATTAGTAATGCTGACATTCTCTTCCATTGTACACACTGAGCACATGAAAAAAAAAAAAACTCAAAGAAAACCCAATAAAAATACACAATCCGTTAATCCAGACACATTTATCATAAACAAAAATGACAGGACACAAGTCTAGTAATGAGTGTCATAGTCCAAAGTAGAAAAATCACAGTTAATTTGTAAAGCCGTTAACACACACAACATTCACTCTTCTATTTAAAAATCTGAAGTATTCTAAAGGTTTAAGGGGAAAAGAAGCCAATAATACTTGATGATTCATTAGTTTGAGAGGCATACATGCTCTTGTTCAGACAATTAGGGCTTTGGTCACAAATCCATTGGTTTTATTGATTTACCAGAAATCATAACCCTGGCTCATTTTATGCTTAACACTGAAGTGCTCTGAACAAGAGGGGAGATAGGTTAAGCAATTATTCTGTGATATTTGCATTGAATTGATCTTGTAGTTTCAAAACACAGATCAGTGATCAAATGCTGTATTATGATATTGTGTGGCCACAGTATCATTCATTCAGCACAGAAAGAAAATAAAAGGCTTCTGTATTAATATCTTAAAAGCTTAATAGGATAAGAGGTGAATTTTTGTGCAGGTTTTTCAGGGAAAAGCCTTATATGCAGAAATGTTCTGATGTGTTAGCTATCTAAATAGTATTCTTATAGAAGGAAAGGCATTACTTAGAGAGGGTACAGCTTCCTTTACAAACCACTCTCTGTATAAACCGTTGTTACACATCTTGCAGTTGTTAGACTTTCCTGATGAAAGAGTTCTATATTTGAGCCTCTTTAAGCCCTCTGCTGTGTATGAGATACGCAAAAAGCTCATAATGAAACCTTAATGCTTAGTGGAGACATTGCAGAACCTTTGTGGACGGTTTTCTAAAATCATCCCCTCAAACAGCTACAAAAAGAAAAAACAACAATAAAATGCCAAGCATCATCAAGAATATAATTGACAATGGTCAGAAAATATAACTCTGTTACTATATAACTGTGTGTAGCAGTGGTATCCATATCTGCAGGACATAGTGGAGTCAGAAGTGCAGGAAAAAAATTAAATGACTGAAGGCATGGTGCAGCTGTCTTCACAGAGAGTCTAACTAGCTAGAACCCGCTGAAACTTGTACCAGTCTGAGTTAAAACAAGAAAGTACTTTTTTATATAAAGGCTAACGACTGTGCAAATTGGTGTCAAAGACACATTTGGAGTAAATAACACATTCAAGAAGAGATTAAACAGATCAATGGACAACCAAGCTCAAAAGCAGATCCTACTAGGAATAGGTGGGGATGCACCCTCTGTTGTCTCCCATCTACTGCTTGTGGATGTTAGGGAAGCATACCACAGTTAATGACTCTGCTTGTGGGCTTCTCCTATTGGCAAAGCTGAACAACAAGCAACATAGATTCACAGATTACTTCTGGTGAAAGAATATGTTTCTTTGAGTTATTTTATCTATAAAGAAGGGAACTTGTTACTGCCAATGAGTTTCCTTAATTATGGGAAACTTTAATGTAAATATTTGTGTTTAATGTTAAAAAAAAATCATATATTCACTTCAGGACATTCAGTAGAGATGAATTTAAGCACTGTGTAATCAGACTTTAAAGATGTTTTGGGCTATTTTCTACAATTAAGATGACAAATTAATTGGATGAATGCTGAAATATTTGTAAAAAAATATAACAAATTTTCAATGTATCCTCTTTTTTGCTATTATTTTGCCCTTTCATATTAATTTCTCCTCCTGGATGCATCAAGAAGAGCGTGGCCAGCAGGTCAAGGGAAGTTCTCCTCCCCCTCTACTCTGCCCTGGTGAGGCCTCATCTGGATTCCTGTGTCCAGTTCTGGGCTCCCCAGCTCAAGAGGGACAGGGAACTTATGGAGAGAGTCCAGTGCAGGACCACTAAGATGAGCAGGGGACTGGAACATCCCTCTTGTGAGGAAAAGCTGTGGGATCTGTGACTATTCAGGCTAGACCAGACTAAGATGGGATCTCATTAACACAAGTATTTAAAAGGTGCATGTCGAGATTTTGGAGCAGCACTTTTTAATCTCTAGTGATAGGACAAGGGGCAATTGACATAAGCTGGAACAGAAGAAGTGCCACTTAAATTTAAGGAAAAGCTTCTTTCCTGTGAGGGTGAGGGCGCCCTGGCACAGGCTGCCCAGGGAGGGTGTGGAGTCTCCTTCTCCGGAGGTTTTCAAAAGCCACCTGTATGCATTCCTATGTGACTTGAATTTTTATCAAGGGATTGGATTAGATTATCTCTAGAAGTCCCTTCCACCCCTACCATTCTTTGATTATGTTCACAATATGTCCAAATAGGATTTTAAGCAAGCACTGTGGAATATTTCAGGAAGTTTGTCTAGAATATGTAATTGCAATTTTTTGCTCTAGAAACCTGCTTCTAAAGGTTATATCCATAGTACTAAGAACATAATCATGTTATTTAGTCAAGATAATCTGAATGTTTAAAGTTAATTTGAAATGTTACCAAACAAGCCACATTCTTGTTATTTATAGAAATATTTGGCTAAATCCAGAGTACAGTATTCAGGAAAACAGACACGATTCAAACAGTAAACATTGCCATTGTGTCTCTCATTTAATTTGGCATGGATTATGAAACTACTTCTAAACTTTTTTCATTAAAAATGTTTTGAGTACAGGAAATTGACACTGTGCAAAATGTCTCTCATTAAAAGTAGAATCTACTTACTTTTATCCACAATTAAAAATATTCCACATACAAGAGGGGCTCTTAACTAACTCAAGTAGTATATTTTCTAAAACTTTCAATACCATTCAACCCCAACATTTGAAAAAAAATAAGATATGTTAAGCAACTTGTCAGGAAAAGGTAGGATACTAAAAAATTGAAAGCAAATATGTAAGAAAAAGGGAGTTCCATACTAATCTGTAGTGTCACTGTAAATCTACTTTACTTAATTCTTCCTACAGGATGCACGAATCTTTTGATGCTCTCAGATAATCTTAGCTAGTGAGTCTATTTAAAATCCTTGCACAGAAACATCCACAGAAAGAGGCTTCACTTGTTAATCAGTCCAATGGTTAGTTTGTTAACATCTCACAAAGTGTCACAGTGATTGGTAATAGGTTCAGGGTAACTCATGGCTTCATTTGTGAATATGTGATTATGGCCAGTAATAGAGAAATTATGTCAAGTTTAGACATCTTTTAGAGAAGTTAGGCAGTTAAAATCTAAATCTTACAGAAACTGGCATATAAAGAATTTTAATCATAGCGCTAATCAAGTTACATAGTGTGATAGAAATTTGTTCATGTGATCAAGTTTTCTTCTATATACACCTTGCAGGTGCTTTATGGAAAGCAACTAATACATAGTAAATTGACAAGCTATTAAGAAATGTATCTGCAGGTATTTGCAGCTGAAAGTATTAGTCTTCATATTTAATAACACTTTTGGGTTTATTTTTCTCTGTGCTGCAGGTGGAGAAATTCATGACCTTTCTGAAATTTACCACACATACGTAAAGATACATATACAAAGGCTGAGGTTCCAGCTTTGCCACTCACCCTGCCACTCCCTCAGCAGAACAAGATCACTGAGCAGTAAACTACTTAGAATTAAGACCTTCTCAGTGTCCTGCTGGAGATTTGCACGGCAAAGTTTTCATTAGTGTTGGTACACTAGCACTATTTAGCTTTCACTAATTCGGGCCAGCCTGGATGTTTCAAAGAGCACATGAAAATTAAATCACTTGTCTAGAGAACACATTTTGCTCTTGGCTTCATATACATAATGAAACTCTCCAACATGTGCAACTGAAAAAGTCTCACTCAGAATAGAGATCAGTCGAGACACTTTGCTTTGAAGTTCACAAACACATATTCACACCTTAGCTTGATTTGGTCAGTGCAGAGACTTTTGGTATTCACATACATGTTGTTTCCACTGGCTACTAATTAATCTGGGTCAGAAAAGCAGAAACTTCCAATATCAGCAAAGTTTCACAGAATCACCATTGTTTTTAAGCTTAAAATGTTTTATCTAACTTTGAAAATCAGCTCTAAACATACAACTTTAATAAGGGATATAAAAAAACGCAATGAACACTTAACTATTATATCTTAAAGCAAGAATGAAATGGAATTGTTCAACAAAATCAGGAAACATGTTATGTCAGCAGATACAATATATCAAGGTAAGGAGGTATCAGTTGCATGCAAAATGCTTTGGAGAGTTATTTTTAATATGGGGGTTTTGTGTGCACTTTTGAGGAAGCAGTGCTACTTGTTAGAATGTACTCTTTGGGCTAGTCATCTGTTAGTAGTTAATAGGGAATTTATCATCTGTGCAGCAGGAGAGTGGTTTGATCAATACTGAAAGTATAATCTTCAGTGAGACAACACATTTAATAAGTACATCTTGAATAAAATTTCTTCATGCATTGACTCATTTTTCTTCAAACATGAAACCAATAAACATTAGAATCCTTTTGGAGTGAGGTTGATCTCAGCAACACTTCTGAATGGTCTAACCAAAGTGTACACATCTATACATCCACAGATATACAATAAGTACATCTAATGCATTATTAACACAGAGTAAAAATAATAATGGATCAGGAATTAATCTTTCATGAGCAATATGAAGGTCTGGTGTTGTGCCTACAAATTCAAAAAACTCCTAACACAAACTCCACATTTATCTAAATTAACAAAGATAGTAAATAACTAGGAAAAAGAAAATCATACAATTTGAAGATATTTCACTGTAATAGTAAATACATTCTACTAAATTTAGATGTGAATCCAAAGACCTCTGTTGGTTCATTCTCCCATGTGTCATTCTTTCATTCTTAATAGCATGACAGGTTCTTAAATTAGAGTAAAAGACTAGCAGTAAAAAAATCACTCTTTATTTAGTATATCTAAATACACTTTATAAACATACAGGTAAGTTATTCCCCAAGTTAACTATCCAGTAGTCACAGATGTTACCCCATTGATCTAGCTACCCTGGGACCTACAACTTGCTCTAATAAACTGTATCATCCTCTGATGCACCCTCTGTAGTCTCTAATGACTAGGAAAAACAGAAAGAAGTTTTTAAAGCTACTTTGAGGTTTACCAATCAGAAGGCAAATAAAGCTGTAAGACTTCTAAGCAACTCTACTGCTTTCACACCTTGTGAAACTATTTCAACTAATAAAGAGATTATTTAGCGGGACTGATTTAGTATAGGCGGGTGATTTGGTCTTTATTTTTTAATGGAATACTTAGAGAGATGGTGATAACTAATAACTCATAAAGTCAGTTTGGAAGTTCAGAGCTTGTATGTTTCTGCCTGCCTCATCAAGTCTGAAACACTCTATGCTGCTTCCACAGAAGCAGGTAATGTTTCTCCCATTTCAGAAGAAGCACTTGGTATCACTTGGTTTGTCATACCAATGATGTGGTTTAGAAATACTGATGTATATACATTTCATTTAAAAATACATCTATTGCTGCTTCCAGTGTCATTTTAATCTCCTGTTCCCTTCTTAAACATTTCAGTGGAAATTCACCACTTTTGCCAGACCTCTGGCACTGACCACCAGCCAGCTATTTCCGAAAACTTACAAAGAAATTTTTCTCTGGATCTCTATACAATTTATTCCCTCACTAATTCTTGTATTTTTTCATTCTTGACACAAATTGTATGTTACAAAAAATATACAAACAATATATGTGTTGATAGTAGTACAAAGAGAGAGAAGCATTAACTTTAAAATAATATAGATACAACATGGGCATGAGATTTGCATGTGCATTGAGGTGTTTAAAAAAAAAACAGCACAAAGTAGTCTTGCAGACTGAAGTTAAAGTCTCTGATCCAACATTGTTAATAATTATTTTGGGACAACTATCATTCTTTCCTCTGACTTTTCACCCTGTCTATTGTGCTCATTTAGCAGTCAGTGAAACAGAAATTTCAGCCTGTGTCTTAAATTAAACAATGACATTGTTAATTTTTCTGAATGATCTGAATTCTAAATTGCAGGGTTTTTTCTGCCTCTATATTAACAGCTACGAAAAGACAGGAAATTCTGGAGATAGGATAGACAATCAAAGGAAAGAATCACTACGGCTACCTGAAATGGAAAGCTATTAATAGTCACAAATCAACACTTATAGGTAGCGAAGATATAGGCTTTACCCTTGCAACACCTGATATAGCTCAGATTTACTATACAAAATAAAAGTTTCATGACAGGGAAAATCAATAAAGATATATAAAGATAGACCTTGCATGAGACAAATGCTGGTATGTTATTTTTATTCTACTTCTTCAAACATTTGTATTCATCACCATATACTAGTTCTTAAATGTTCAACTGTCCAAAACTGTATTGTTACTATAATGCACTCTTGAGAAGGGCTGTAGCTGTGTTGCATAGGTAAGAGATGCCCAGCCAGAGAATCAAGTCACCTACAGCTCATGAGTGATTCAGAGACGCTATGCTGTGATGGCAGATACTGGTTAAACTGAATCAGCCTGGAAGAAAAGAGCACTTCCATCAACTCTTTCAGATACACAAGCATTGTATGACGGAGACTAGTTGCACCTGCCATTAATATGGTGGTATTTGTTATTTGTCTTCATATCAGGAAGCCTCTGTCTGTACTGCAGGGATAGGTAAAGGAACACTGTCATACTTTAAGTGGGACAAACTATGGAAAGAAGATGCACAAGTACAGCACACAAATATAAAACACAATGCTGAGTTTGTGCATTAATTGTCCATTGCATAGCATTATTAGTGAATTTCTGGAGATAGCTACAGTTTCATAGGGTCTTAAAATCTTGAATGAAACGAGTTGAATAAAACTGTTATTCTGTTAGGTAAACAGAAAAAATGTAGAAAGTAAAGATGAAATGGACAGAAATCAGTAACAGTGGTCAAAATTATTTTGTTTTTAAGTATTAAGCTGCAACTACAAAAAAAGATAAAAGCTGAACATCAGAAGATATTATCTTGGCAGTACCCCGTCTAATGGTGTTTTCACTATCACAGCTTCGGTATCTTGTGCTGTGAAGACCTTAGCTTGCCAAGTCAAGATTAATAAGTGCAGTAAGTAATACAATGCCCTTACTTCTCCCGTTTTCTCAGTAAACAGATGATAAATAGTAATTATCATTTGCTGACAATTCTGAGTGTGTCTTTTTAGATCTTATATCTTCCATAAACTTATTTGTATTCACAATAGATCTTCAGGAAACCGTTCTGCCAATGTAATATGGCCCTGTTACTACAATAACTTTGCTTCTAACCAGCTTTACTGCTCTGTCACTATTTTAGATGAAAACTGAGTTATGTAAGTAATATCATCTTTATGCTTAATAACGAGAAATATAAACAAGGACTTCACCTCTGTTGGAAGGCATAAAATACTTAATATTCAAAAGCACTTTTTAGAAAGCTACAGAAACTTCTATGTCTTTTAAAAATAGGACTGAAGTAATTTATCTATTGTCATACAATGAAAGCAAGAACAGAAAAAATAAGAGCTCTAATTCATTGTTTCAGTGTTTACTAGAGTCATTATTTCGCACATTCATGGTAAGATAATTTAAATGTAAATGCAGGCAAGTACAGATTAACATTTTAAAAGTAGAAAATTATGATGTCTGAGGCTTGACTTTCACTTTGGACTTATCAAGGGTAAATCTCACTCAGAAACTGGAAGACCATGACAGGAAGAAAGAATGAAGAATTTCAATAACTGCCAGAAGCCTGTGCACTGAAGGAGACATCAGGGTCCTGACCAAGTGTACATAGTACATTCAAATCTCTGCAGTTTTGAGAGTACTTAGGCCCTGTTTCTGTCCTTCCCTTGAGGAATGAACTAAGTACTCTCTACTGCTTGAAAGGATAACCATATTGAAAATTGTGTTCATTTGCACTCAAAAAATATTATTTTTCTTTCTGTTTTTGTCCATAAGTTCAAAAACATCTTTTTCTTGTAACTACTTTTTTTAAACCTTTGAAGCTTGCTAATGAGGTTGATGCAGTTAAGGAAAATACTAAAATGTTAAACCTGCTGTTTCAAAGAGGGCTGTTTCCACAGTGTTTATTTTTTTAAATGCAAGTCCCAGACTTAAAGAAAATGAGTCAATATTATTCACTGGCAGTAACCAGTTGTGACCCCACCCCCATAAGCATCATAACCATGTTAATTTATTTCAAAAACAGTCTTTAATATGATCTTTCGAGGTCACTTCCAACCCTTAAGATACTGTGATATCTCAAAACAATCACTTGAAATTTATATTCCTCATTTTGCAAAAACTGTGTGCTCAAATACATAGAAGCTATGCACTAAACGTAATCAAAACCCCATTCCAGGGTAAAAGAGTTAAAAAGGGTAAAATCAAAGAACGCTCCAGTCATTCATCAGCTACCAATCTCAGTTTAGTCTTGGGTCTGGTAGATATTCTCCAAACATACTTAAACACTCTAGCTCCACACAACATATAAGAGTTACTTAGAACAATATCTGGCTACAGAACCTTGAACTAAAACAACTCCCTTTTAACCTCGAGTCTCTCTGAAATGTCGTCACTATCCTACTGTTTCATGGCCTACAACCCAGCTTGTTCATGTTGTAGGTAAATACTTAAAAGGATATTCACTACTCTTCCTCCCAAAGCTGTGCTATTACAAAGAACGTGGAGGAGTGATTCAGGATACTGATTTATAGGGGATGCATAACTTTTATTCCTTTTACCCAATGACAGAATGATAAGATAACTTTGGTAAGGGTCTCACTGCTTCTTCTTCAAGATAAATTCCGAGACTACTGGGTTATACAATCAAGTATACTTTTAGTCTATATCTATGGCCTAACACGCCATTTATTGTCTTCTACAGAGAACACAATTGAGCAGATAAACTAATTTTTAGGACATTCTCTAAAAAGAACATGGCACATGTTGTTAGTATTTGATTGTACTTTAAATGAAAGATATGAGTCTCAGAAAGGCAGAATTCACGATGTAGCATTGTCAAGTTTCCACACATCTTGGTGAATAGATTGGGTCTTTCTTATTATACTGATTAATCTTTATATACACCACCTCCTATCCTCACCAAGTTGTATAGAGCCCCTGAAAGCAAATTCCTAATTCTTAGGGGCAGCTGACTATACATTTGGCATTGCAACCTGATGTAGCTCATGCCTCATTCACACTGTAGGACATGGCAATAGCTGATGCTTAATACTATCCGACACACTAGTATGCATAATGCTTCAGAAAATATTTTAATGGCTCACCTTATTTCAGTTCACCCATCTTCAGTTATCTACGTCCAGACTTCACAAGTGATGCCTTCCAGAAGTGTGCAAATCCTCTGACTAAGCAGCAGCAGTTTCTTTCTCCATCCATTATTACTGATTTTTTTTTTTTTGTTTACAGGATTAAATCAGAGCCTGACTTTGTTAGATCTGTCCTTACATCTCATCCGTTTTTTAGAGTGGGATTGAGAGAGACCAAGACAGTAATTAAAAAAAAAATCTAGAAGTCAAAAACATAACATCTCCCTCTGTTAACTTTAGGAATTGAGGCTTTACCAAGCAGAAAAATACATCTTGAAATAGAGCCAACATTTGTATCTTAACTCATGTTCTAACTTAATTTTGCTTAAAGGTTCAAACTGCAGGTGTCTGGAATTTTTTCCTTTCAATTTGAAGAAATTATCTGCTATATGCTTGTTGTATCAGACTAACTTTGCTGAGCTACTGAGTTCCATTACACACACAAAAGTACAGTATCACCTCATAAAACACTTCTAAGCTTCATCATCTGAGTAAAGATATGACAAGGCTGTTTATCAGTAGGTAATAAGACAGATAATTTAACTGTACAAGCTCTAATTGGTCTAATTCACTAACTGACCTCTCACCACTTGATTCACTAGTACAATTGAGCTCTGATAAAGCCTTTAATTGTAAATTGCACACAGCTGTGAGCTGCTTCTCACGCTGGCACAAAAACACTATCATCGACTGTTTCATCTCTGCGACCTGCTAATTTGGAGCATATGTAACTGTTTTTAATGCTGAAGGCTTGACATACCACAAACAGCAGATGTTGCAGCTGCCCCTGAGACGCTTTATTTAATTCAATTACATCTTTTGGAGATATGTAAAAAAGCTAGGCGGGATGAGAGAGGGCAGGAGAATGTTAAAAATGGAGCCCCTGGTTGAGGCCCAGGTGGCTCGATAGGCAAATGATTGGGTGAATGTCTAAATGATCTTTTTAATTGAGTAGACTGACGGCTAATCAGGGTCATGAAGTGTTATCACACTGATGAGCTGAGTGGAGCCCTGGGCTGCTCTGCAATTAATGCTGCTTTTGTGAAAGGAGAAAAAAGGAAGATAATGTATACCATCTGGCAATTGTTTATGATAAAAGCAGCAGTTTGCTACAAATTCAAGTTAAATGCTATTCATAACATTATTTCTTCTGCTGCTGTGGAGGGCAAGGACATAGAGCCCAGGCCTTTGTCTGACTTTCTTGTTCTCTTTCAACAAGCAAAACATTCATTTGCTTCCATGTGTGTTGTTATTAATTATTCGCCTACTTGCTAGTGTATGGCTGAAATGATGCTCTCTCTGAAATGCCATGAAAAAGTCCAGCAATCTACATTTATATGCTTCATGCCAAAGCATTTGATGAGGGAAAAACAAAGCTAAGGTCTCAACTTGTAGCTAAAAGCTAGAGAAAACAAGTCACTTGTTTTGTTGGTGGTGGATCCTCATCCTGTCCTGTCCCCCACAATTTCATTTTAAAGAGCCTGAATCTTTGAAAAGATTCAGAAAAGAGCATGATTTTTTAGAATGGGTTGGCAGTACATTTTTTATATGGGTACTTGTATTTTCTATTTTTTTAATGTAGGGCTTGGTTTAAGTGTTTCTATCATGTATATCTTCAAGGGAAGATGTTGCTGGACTATACTAAAAAGACTCATAGCTTCAAAAGCAAAGGACATCTCAGTATCAACCTCAAGCTTAGCTCTTGAGACTTTATTTGTTATTTTTTAAGTTCCATGGAGTACAGATGAATATAGCACTTGTTATCTGACGATTTTCTGTCCTCACTAACCACTGTGTACAGTAGATGTAATATCAGTAAAGTTTACAGACACTATGTGTTTACATCAACTAATATAAGAACAGATTATGCTGCTTTAAGGATTTCACTCTGTAATTCTCAGGCTTAAACCATGTTTTTGATCAATCTTCCAGATGCAGTGAAGACTCATTTTATTTATTGTAGACTTCTTAGCAATTTCCCACCTTCTCCCTACTCTTGCCGATACTGAAATGTTCAGAAGTGCTTCGGAAACTGTATTCATTATTTTTATTTTTGTATTAAAAGATTCTTTAAGTTTGAAAAGAGAGAAAAGAATAGATACTAGGAAAAAAAAATCAGATCAGGAAGGCATAGTCCACAGCAGATTTTTTTTTGTACCTCTGAAGAAATCTTCAGCTATATCTGACCTGATTGGTGTGATGCACAGTACATTGTCACTACCTCAAACAAGTCTAGTCACAGAAGGAAGCAGCAGTGCTAGTAATGGGGCATGCTGCAGTCCTCAGTACAGGTGGACACTATAGGTGCAGCACTAGACTGACACAACCATGCTGCTTCCAGATTTTGATTAGCCCATGCTACTCTAGGCTGGCAGTGCCATGCTTTGCTCTATGCACTAACATGGAGAGGACCTTCCTGTATTATCCATTCAAATCTGAATTATAGGTATGAGTTGGAAAGATTCTACAATACGTAGTGAAATAAAGGCTTATCAAATGTTGATCTGTATCGAGACTTAGTGCATGGATTTGAATATCCTAAATGAGCCAGCTGAATAGTGGCTCAGTGCATCTGTGTGTTTCTCCCTGATCAGAAATGCCTTATTAGCACAAGGACATAACAACTTGGGAGGGAAAAGAAAAATATTCTTAAGAAAATTCCCAACCCCGTCTCTTCCACAACAGCTGGTCATGAGACTACTGCATCACCATTGTAGTGGTGAATACAATAACATTTTTTGTACTGGACAATTGAAGTATAATATTGCCCTACTTTATTTTCAATAGGACAGAAAGAGAAAATACTAGGAAAAAATGCTGTGATAACAATATGTTGAGTAGTGTTGGGAAGAAGTGCCTGCTGAGAGTATTTTGACAGTACAGGTAGTTAACTGACATTGTAGCAGGCAGCTACTCTTGTTAAGACTATGGAGTCAGACAGAAACATTACTACTAACACCGTGCTTTAGAAGATAGCTCAAAATAATACTTAAGACTGTCTTTGTGGCACTTTGAAAACATTGTATTAAGCTCAGAATTATGAATGAACACTGCTTTATTTGAGTTTAATAAAGGTATCCCACCCTTTCTCTCAGACTAGTATTAGACACAAAAAAAGAGAAACATTCTTTCAAAGATTTACTATGTTATTTGAGTTCTCTTCTGCAATCACAGTTTGCTATTCTCTTTCTGATTTTTCAGATACAGATTGATGTAAAGTCTTCACACATAAAAAAAGAATCTGAAGTAACACTTCTACTTGTTTCTGGAAGAGTTGAAGAATACTATATTTTATACACATATAATGAGACACTATCTGAATTCTACTGTTTTCATAACATTATGGTGTGACAGAACTTTTTTCAGGATGACTGAGACTGGATGAATAAGTGAATTTTCATTTTGATGACTGGACTTAAAACCAATATTTTTAGTGAAACAGATAATTTCTTTCAGGTCAAACAAAGAAAAAGTGATAAAATAACTCTGTGTTGGCACCCTGTGCCATCCTCTAGAATTATAAACCTGAATTCCATGTCCTCCATCCAGGAATATTTGATAATTTGTAAAACTGCTTCAATAGAAGAGATTAAATATTCTCTTTCAAAAATATTCTCTTCCATAGGTCTAGAGTCCTATCGTTGTCCAGAGAGAAGTATTATTTTTGTGATCAGTGCAGCAAGGTCTAGTTGGAGGCCTGTGTCTAGCAGAGTGCCTCAGAGGCTGGTGCTGAGACCAGTACTGTTCAACAGATACATCAGTGACCTTGATGAGGGAACAGAGGGCACTGTCAGCAAATTTGCTGATGATACTAAACTAGGAGGGTTGGCTGACACACCAGAAAGCTGTGCTGCCATTCAATGAGACTTGGACAGGATGGAGAGTTGGGCAGGGAGAAATTCAACAAGGGCAAGTGTAGAATTTTGCATCTGGGAAAGAATAACCCCACGTACCAGTACTGGTTGGGGAATGAGCTCTTAGAGAGCAGTGTTGGGGAAAGGAATCTGGGGATTCTGGTGGACAGCAGGATGAGCATGAGCCATCAATGTGCCCTCATGGACAAAAAGGTCAGTGGAATCCTGGGGTGTACTGAAAGGGCTGTGGGCTGCAGGTTGAGAAAGGTTCTCTCTCCCTCTATTCTGCCCTCATGAGGCCACACCTGGAATATTGTGTCCAGTTCTGGGCCCCTCAGTTCAATAAGGACAGGGAGCTGATGGAGATAGTTCAGCACAGGGCCAGCAAGATGATGAAGGTGGTGGAGCACCTCCCTTCTGCTGAAAGGCTGAAAGAGCTGGGGCTCTTCAGCTTGGAGGAAACTGAGGAGTGACCTCATTAATGTATACAAGTATGTAAAGGGCTAGTGTCAGGAGGATGGAGCCAGGCTCTTCTCAGTGATGTCCAATGATAGGACAAGGGGCAATGGGCATAAGCTTTAACATAAGAGGTTCCAAAGAAATATAAGGAAAAATTTCTTCACTGTGAGGGTGACAGAGCACTGGAACAGGCTGCCCAGATGGACTGTTGAGTCTCCTTCTCTGGAGACATTCAAAACCCACGTGGACGAGTTCCTGTGTGACCTGCTTTAGGTGGCCTGCTCTGGTAGGGGGGTTGGACTAGATGAACTTTTGAGGTCCCTTCCAACGCTTAAGATTCTGTGATTACTACTCATCCTTCCTTCATCTGAGCTGAATCATAAATATTTTGACCACAGGACTAAAAAGTTTAACATAAAAATATGATCTACATTTCACTCATTCACTACATTTCACTCATTTCGTTTTACCATATAGACTCACTTTTACTATCCTATGTTGGAGGGGAATGCAAAAAGCTCATACAGGAAATTAAATCACCATGCATATTACCAGTAAAAATATGAATGTAGATTTATAGGATTTGGGGTTTTCACTGAAACAGTATTAACTATTCAAGTAGATATTGTTGTTTCTGTGTGTCATGGTTTGACATGACAGCCTTTTCTGGTAAGGGGGAAGGGGGTTGTAAAGATTACTTCTGTAAGAAGTTGCTGAAAACTCTCCCCAACTCTGAGCCAGACCCACTTCTGGGGCTGAGCCAATGAGATTGAGCCTCCACGATCACTTTTTAAGAAGAAGCCAGAAGAGGAGGTTTCTTCCTCCATTTTCTTCTTGCTTCTTCCTTCTTCTGTCCCTTCTTCTTCTTCTAGCTGGTGGTGGTGCAAGGAGTAGGAACAGTGAGAGAAACAACCATGCGGACTCCATGGTCGGTGATGAAAGAGAGGAGGAGGTGTACCAGAGCAGAGACTCCCCTGCATTCTGTGGAGAGAATTGGTGAAGTTGAGCTTTATTTTCATTTCTTTGAAGACTCCACATCAGCAGTAAAGACTCTTTTTGATAAAACTGACCCCAGACCGGGGCAGTGACTCAATTTGCTACAGACCCTGAGCCAGGGGCAGTGATTTTCTTCTTTAAAACTATGGCCAGAGCAGGCTGTGTCCCATGGGAGGGACCCTTTATCACAATGGCCAGATGTAGTGGTTTTGTCCTGGGCCAGGTTTTTTTTGGTAGCGGGGGAGCTAGAGGGGTGGCTTCTTTAAACAAACAGAGTTGTCAGAAGCTTCCCCTGTAGCTGACAGGGTTAGGGCCAGTCAGTTTTAAGCTGGACCCTGCACCTGACCCAGGTCTGGCCAATTAGTGATGGAGGTAACGCCTCTGTGAATAACAGATTGGAGCAGAAGTTGTTGCACGGTTGGTAAAAAATGGCAGCAGCAGCAGGTAAGGAGAATGTGAAAACATCCCCGCAGATACTGAGGTCAGTGGAGAAGGAGGGGAGGAGGGTGCCCAGGCACTGAGAAGAAGGCTCCCCTGTGATATGTGGTGAGGACCATGGTGCAGCAGGTTGTCCCCTGCAGTCCATGGAGGCCACCGGGAAGCAGAGACCCACTGGCAGCCCGTGGGGGAGGTGCCCANAGCGTGAGCGGGGGTGTTTTAAGATGATTTTATTTCTCGTCTCCCTGCTTTTATTGTTTCTTAAATAAATCAAACCTTTTTTTCCCCCTACGTTGAGTCTGTTTTGCCCATGATGCCAATTGCCGAGTTTGATCTCTCCGTCCTTATCTCAACTCACAAGCAGTTTGTTTTATCTCTCTCTCTCTCCTGGATATTGGGATGAGCAGGCCATGTCCTGAGGAAGGGACATAATATCCATAGCTGTAACTATGGCAAGGTCCCCACGACAAAGCAGCTCATCCTCCTCTGAGAAGACAGAAGCGGCAGAGAGACTGACCACATCCCCCATTCCCTGCGCCCCCACCCCGAGCCATTGTAGGGTAGGAGGTAGAGATATCAGGAGCAGTGAGCTGGACCCGGGAAGAAAGGAGGGATGGGGGAGGGAAATCTTAAAGTGCTGGTTGTAATTTTCTCATCATCCTACTCCCTTTTTGCTTTTATTCCATTCTGTATCCCAATAAATACAGTATCATCCTTAGATTTAAACACATGTGGGGAAATGTAAGGTGGACTCACACTGAACTCTGAACATAATAAAGAAGATATAAGCTTTTTACCATTTCTAAATTTTCAAAATTTACTTAGAAATGTGAACAGTGATGCTAAATGATTAGAAAATATTATCCGAACTATGTTCAGGCATCTAACATTTTATTTGGATAATATTCTGGAAGTGTCTGTGTCCTTCTGTTTAATGTAGACAGCTAACTTGAGGCTACTTTAGGCGTCTAGCTAAAATATTATTCAGAACAACTACATTAGGTTACATGAATATTGCCTGTGGGGACAAAAATCTAAAAGGTATCTTCAAAAAATATCTGTTTCTAAATTTTTATATTCAACAAGTGATTTTAAAATGATTGGGAAAAGGTCAATTGTGGTTTTTAAGGTAGTGTACAATTCTAAAGTAAATTCACGAATAAAAATATCCAGATGTAAACACAGATTGATATAATTCAGGACACTGTAATTGCGCTTGGAAAAATGAGTCTCCTACAGTGCATATAAACTGTGTCATCATGACAAAAAGCATCCCTGAATCTCAGAGTCTTCTACTGAGTTTGTTTTAAGTTTATCCTAAAATAAAAAGGAACTGGTTTCATATGAATACCACGTAGCTAGATGTCTAACTCTGGGGTAACACCTGAGATGACATTATATTAAAATCCTGGCAAGATTTCCAAAGCATCTATAAAGTGATAGGAAGAATTCAACCAATGGTGGCTAAGTGCAGGTTTGTAATGTCTGCAAGACAATTTAAGACTGTTCTTTTGCCAAAAAGGCTATTCCTGACTTCCCTCTGCCTCAGGCTATATATTTTATTATATCTTTCTTGCCCTGAAACTAGGAAAAACACAAGGTTTTTTTTTTTATATTATTTTTCACTTTGTCTGAGGCATAGAAAGGCAGGAATGTGTGGAGAAAGGTAGGAGCACTCTGACCTTTAATTACTTTTAATTCTGAAGAGAAAAAAGCAGAAGGTATACATTGTAGTGGCTCCTTACACTTAGATATAAAAAATTTCTATGATTCTTGGCCCTAGTGCATTCTTCAGAGGGACTACTAAGTAATCCTTCGGTACGAAGTTAGATGTACCGATTAGGTGCTAAGCATATAGAATACCTATAGATATGTTTGAAGCTTTCTAGCTATTTCAAGACAATGTTGATATAGTTTCATATATACTTTGAATTAAATCCTTAGAAATCAATGTTCTCAACACAGATATATAGCATTTGCTTAAATTTAAAGCCCATGTGGTTTCTAAGTCACTTAGAAAAAGGTGAGAGGAGACAGAAGGACCTGAGAAATTATAAGCTGCTTCTTTGTCTATACTCTCAGTTACTCTCTTTACATTTTCATTTATCATACCATTTAAAACTGAACTTTATAATATTTTTTCAAAAAACTCAACCCAACTGTTCAATATTTTCCTTTTGATTTTTACCCTATTCTGAAAGATAAAGTAATAATATTCAGATTATTATTACTTTACAAGTCATATCTCTCTCCTTGTAATGCAAATAGAATTGAAATATTTCTCCTCACTTTTTTCAAAGCAAGGATATTCAATTTCAATTAGAACTGACCTAAATTTTAGTTTTCTTCTATATTATTTTTGAAGGAAAAAAGAAAAACAAAGAAATATCAAAACATAATGTTTTATTTAAACTCAAACAACATTTTGCTCCCTTCCGCTTCTCATTCAGAACTGTAAGTTGACCAGAGCAAAAGAATGATCTGTTTTACCACAAAATTTCAGCCTAAGTTTGTTTGCATAGAATACAGTATTTCAAACTTTTCTCAATGAACAGTAATTTAGTTCTTAACAAGTAACTAAATTTTATTAACTTCTCTTAACAGGATAAATGGTTACAAGTCTTCCATCCCTGAAGAAAGACTATGGATTTGAAGTGACTGCTGTTTTGATACCTCTGTTCTGCCCGCCCTTAAATGCAAAATTCTCTTCTATATTCCTTAAACGAAGCTCAGACTTGGGTTAGCTTCTTATAATTTAACAGATAGTTTAGGAAATTTTTAGTAATAGTGATTTTTAAGGTCATAATGTCTAGAGTTTGTAGCATGTACACACTGCTAACAAGATTGCAAAGAGGGAAATAAGCAATATAGGACTTGATTGTAATTTATCCTAGCATACAAGAGCCCCAGCACTAATCTGTTCTCTTTCCAGGAGAGTTCACATTGCATTACAGCAACAGAAAGCAGCATCCGCTCATGTTTAGCCAGTTTGATGCTTCTTGGAAAAGGAATATAGCAGGATCTCTGGGGTGACTGATGGAGAATGCACAAAATGAAGTCATGCAGTGACTCCTATACATACGCCCAATAGTGATGGGAGCACTAGAACAGGCTGTCCAGATGTGTTATGGAGTCTCCTTCTTCGGAGACATTAAAAATCCACCTGAATGAGTTCTTGTGTGGCCTACTCTAGGTGTTCCTGCTCTGGCAGGGGGTTTTGACTAGATGATCTTTCGAGGTCCTGTCCAATCCTTAAGATTCTGTGGTTATGTGAATGAAGCCCGGAGCTTGTTCAGGTATTGAAGTATTTCTTGGACAGAAGAAATTAGGAAATACCCAGATTTGCATAAGAATTTGTTTCCAGACCACAGAAGTTTAAATAACTTAAAAAAACCAAGCCAAACAAAACCTGCAACGAAACAACAAAAAACAAACAAACAAAAAACCCAGAAAACAAAAAACTGAAGGAAACCAAGCGAGCATTTAATGATAAACATTTTCTGTGAGCCTCTCTGTAAATTTACAGTATGGAGTTCCATGCAGGGTTAATGAGAAAGGGCTTTGCTCTGGTTTGCCATCCTGCAAAGGTTGCAGTGGTAGCACAGTAGTGCACCATGCATTCACCACCCGTTTAGGAAGACGCTGGTTGGCAACCTTTCCTCTTCCCTTAGTCATCCTGCAGTCTGGGAATGCATGATTTCTGAAAGTGAGAAAGCAAGCTCATGCTAATGAACCCTCCTCATCATGCACTATGTCTAACTCATCAGGCACTTTAGAGAGCGATCATCAACGGCCACACAGTGAACTTTATAACTCAAGGGTGGCATATGCTCTCTTTTCTATGCACAACTCTGGTTAAAGAGACTAAGAAGAAATACTATCAACACCTTTGCTCACTGATCCACTGTCTGCTGAACTCTTTCCAATATTAACAATGTGGAAGTTAAAAAATCCCACAAAAAAGAAAACAAACTCCCCCAAAAGATTAAATTTTAAATAATTCCGTGTTCCAATAACCCTGATGTTTATATTTCAATGAATTTACAGTAAACAGAGATTTCATGAACCCTTTCTTACTTTTCTGAAGCATATGCATATGTCCATTCCCTCCTGTCTATCCTATTATTCTCACTAGCCAGTGTCCCATTTCCTCTCTTCTGGTTCTGGGGTTCTTTTGAAAGAGGTTGTCACCATCAGCAATGAGCTGAAGGTGCTGCCAAATGCACAGATACACATACACACATACATACCGAAAAAGAATTAATTTTGCCTGAGTTCTCCCTCACTTACTGGCTTTAGTTCTTGCATATTACTATAGTACCCCTTGAATCTTCACGTTGAATTTTGGAGGCCTTAAACAATTCATTAGGTGATTCAGTCTCTTTCTTATCATGAACAACAAACTTTAGTAAACATTCATTAGAAAAAGAACCATTAAATCACAAATGGACAATCTATATTACCAATAGAAATAACAAATAAAATGGTATTCAAAGGGTGTATGCAAAATGAAAAAAATAGTTTCTGTCAGATTTTAATCGGGACCGTCCTTTATTTCCAGCATGTGTACATGTGAACTCATGTACACAGATGTACATGAGTTTTGTTTGTTGGCTTTATTTCACTAAAAAGTTTACATTATGCTATGTTGTCTGTGGTTTATAGACCTTGGTCACATTTGTAAAGACAGGAATCTTCAGCAAGGCTTTTCTGAAGAAGATAGATATGAGATACTAGAATACAGGGGCCTAACAAGAAAACCTGTTACTAGTTTCATGACTCACAGATCACTCTTGATATTTTCTTTAAAACTTGAAATAACTTTATATAATTTAGTCTGCAGAAGATCCAAGCAGAAGACAACTGTTTGCAAAACTTGTGGAAAAGCATTTAAGTCTACTTGGCATCATTTCATTTCTTTACAAATCTATTACATGAAAAAATTTATAGTTCCAGAGAGCTAAGCTATTGTACCTGAACTGGAAGGTCTGACCCAGATATGAATAGTACTCATTATGTAGAGACCATCAACTGACAAACATTTGAAAGTGTTCAGTCTACCAACAAGAATAATATATATATATATAAAAATCCATTGGCACAAAAACATATCATAAACCACCTGAGATCTAACAAAGGAGCTAGTGCTGGTTCATTGTGAACAGACTTTTTCAAGAGTCTTGCAGTTTTTACTGTGTTTTGTAACATGCTTATTGGAATTCACAAATTCACTTGGCTTTCAGATAATTATGGTTTTTTAAAGAAAATATAGAAAGCTATGAAATTATTCTGGGCATGTGATCTAGGAATTTGAAATACTCTCAATTTATATCAAAGTTTGCGGGAGAAAAACAAGAATTATTTAGTTTTTTTCAGTTGTAAATGATTAAGGATTGAGTGGGTTTTCAGACAATGTTGGCCCTGTTTGCTGCAGATGAACTGTTAAAAGCGTAACACCAGTAGTGCAAATGAAAACCAGATCTATAGGAGAGCCAGGCAGAGTGTTGGGGAGAACCTGGGGATTCGGACTAAGGAGAAAAGGCCAACATTTTCCTGTTGGACATTTTGGAAATGAAGCTCAGTCTGGAAGTTAAACTGTTTCATGGATTTTTACATGTGTAAACCAGAAGCTCGTATGATTAGTAGAATACACATGCTCTGACCCCCATGTCGATTTAATCCAAGTGGAGATCTGCTCATATATGGAACTATTGCTAATGCAATATGATTTGTGTCTGTCATACTAAAATGAAATATCACTCTCCATTCCATTTCCTTTAATTCACGGTGGAGTTAAAGGAGTCAGAGGAGTGTTTTCAATAAGATTTTGTTCAATATCTTCAAAAAACTGTTGTAGTGCAGAAATCAACTTCAGCTACAAAATAAACTTTTGGAAATTATCTTAAAAATAATAGAAGAAAATGAAATTTCTGGGAAAAAAATCTCCTCTGAATTTTTGTCTGTGTATCCACATTGGTTGCAAATCTAAAGCAGTCCAAGAGATATGTGCTTTCTATGTGAGTACGATATCAAGCACTAGAAATGTTCAGCTTAGAACTGTCAAACCATGCATAAAATATTGATACCTCACATTGTCAGGGTTAATACAGTGTTATTTTAATTGCAAACACACTGTGGGTGATTAGTCAAAATTGGTGTGTCTTGAATTCTAAGATAAAGATGCCTTCTGGCTGGACCTCCTATGCAATTAGCACTATGACCCTCATGTGCTCTTCTCTGTTATTAATGTGATTGGTCTAATACGAGTATTAGGTATCATTCATTAACCTGTTGTGAACCATCTTAGAAACCATCTTTGAATAATAGACTACATTCCTTTTTCTAAATCCATTTACTAGCAGGGAGAGAGAAAAGGATGAAGACAAGCTTTCTCCATTAGACTGACTGGTATAGTGTTAAGCAATATAGAGTGTATGAAATTATGAAAGAGCAAATTAAATAACAGGCATATCTGGTTCATTAGTAATGGATGATCAGGTGCTCATTATGTTGAATTTCCACCCTGTTCAGAAGATGAATGTCCATGCCAGAACAGAAACATGCTAACTGACCCTGCCTGAAAATACACTAATGCACATCTGGAAGTTCACTGTTCTGCCAACTCACTACTGTTTATGCTGGCTTTCTCTCTTTCTTTCTATCTCTCATTCTTTTTTCCTTTTCTATTTTTGAGCCAAGAAGTTTGAATTTTAATCTTTTCTTATTAAAAGTGCACTTGCCTACACAATAGTTGTTTAAAAGTTGCAGAAAGCATTTTGGAAAAGAAATGCACTCTTCTGTGGGGCCAGATCTTCAGCTGATAGGGATCAAGTACTTCATTAACCTCAATGGAGTCACGTTGTTTACATCAGCTGAGGAAAAAGCCCAGTAAAAGAACATTATCTATAGTAAGCAAAACTATGGGTAGATGAAGTGCTGGGAGATATGGTTTAGTTTAGTGACAGGCTTGGCAGTGTGAGGCTTAGTGGTTGGACTTGATGACCTTAAAGGTCTTTTCCAACCATAATGATTGCATGATTCTATGATAACAGAAGCTGATCATAGTTTTGTTAACTTTCCTAGTTAGATATTTTGCCTTAATGACACTCTGAATTATACATTGTTTTTGTGTTCCTATATGAAAACTTTATCATTTCAATTTTTTTTCCTGTCTTGCATACATGCATGCTGGAGTTCCTGCCTTGTCATATGTAGGCATCCCTTCTTTGGGCTGAAGACAAGAGCACACTGGTGGCAGGATGTTTGCCTAAGAAGGGTGTTGAGGTTTACCTTATCAAACAAATAAGGTGAACCCCATCATAGAAGAAGGGCCATGGATTCAAATTACTGAAAGAGGAAGAGAAAGGGTAGGATTAAGGATGCTCTCCTGTCTCCACATCCCATTAGGAAGAATACACTTCTGATTTTGTGAAATTCCATGTGCTACTGCCTACTTTATGAGCAAGCGGTCAGATGCACTCTGAGGGCTGACATTGGCACTATGGGGGTCTTGGTGCTGGGATGCTGCCCTGCAAATATGTTAAGTGTAGGCATGGCAGCAGGAGAAGAATCTTCTCGAGCAGGTCCAGCTCACAATATCTGATGCTTGGCTAGTTAAATAGTCGTCCTGCAAAGGAGAAATCAGTGTCCACGTTTCATAACCTGTTTTTGCTTGAATTAGAACTCCAAGTGTGAGTCTCCACTAATACATAACTGATATTTTTAAGGTTTTTAAAGGGGATGAGCCTTCCTCAGGGAGGAAGACAGTTTTAGAATAATTATTTATTCTAGATATTCCTGTTGGAAAGGATAGGAGGCAGAAGATTTGCTCATTCTTCTCTCTGATATCTAGCATACTATTTCGTTAAGGAATCATATTTTAAATGTACTTCCAAATTACCTGAACAAGAGTAGCTCAAAGTGATTGACTATGTCATCTGAGCAAGAAATATCTGTTAAAGAACTGAACAGCATGTCATTTTCAAATGAGTATTGTGGTGTTTGCATGGAGATTTCCAAGGCCTCTTAGAAAGAAAGTAATACCTATTGCTTAAATTAAACATGGAACCATATGGCTTCTTCAGAGGTCAGTCACTAATCACTTAATTCTTAATCATCTGCTAACAACCTGGAGATCATTTCAATTGTTAGGAATTCTAGGAATTCCACTGTGTTGAATTATTAAAGGTTTGTATCAAAGAATGAGCTTAAATTGCTTTAGTCTAGTGTAAAAATTCCTCTGATCTTCGGCAATCATAATTTATTTACAGCTTCCATACGTTCTCTCTCTTTCACAAAGAAAAAGGATTTCTTAAGTATGGCCAGGAGGCACAGAATTTTCATATGTAGTACTGTCTTTCAGTTAGAAAGACAGGGAAGAACTGCTGGCTTGGAGGTTCTGCAGCCAGTTTTTCTGTGTGAGAGGCAAGTTATCTAAACATTTTCTTCCCCTGAGAGAGATATTCATAATATTTATCCTAAAATACAAATATTAGGGCTCTTTGCTCCATGTGAATTATCCTTAGGTAGTGTAAATACAGTTCAGGTTAAAATAAAATCAGAGCATAGCAACAGCTAATCCTTACATTTGCAAAAAGTACATGTGGAGGTTATTGCAGGAAAATGTTCCATAATTTATTAAAATGTCCCACTTTTAGTTGGATAAAGAACATTTTAACATTTGAACTTGAACCAAAGTTGACTGTAACTGTGTATTGTGGCTTCCATAGAGTTTAACGTGGACATCTTCCCTAAAGTTGGGACTGGTTCATTTTGTAGAAGACAGATTAATAACAAATGTCCTGGTTTATAAATTACACAGGACAGGATTTTTTTTAAAAAAATCAACTTCAATCTATCAACTAACATCTTGACAATCCTTTAGTCAAAGAGAGAGAAGATCATTCATTTATCAATTTTACTTGTCTGGGTCAGATAAAGATTTGCTTAAAGCATCTGGACAGCTAGAGTGAAAATGGATCAAAGAACATATTTGATATACCATTGTCATTCATACTTAAAACTGCAAAACAGTTTTAAATGGTGCATGACACTACTTTACAAAGAAAGATATATAGAAATAAAAGCCTATTTTTTTGATTCTGAAAAGAATTGGCACTATTTTGTTGCGTTGAACTGACATCTTTTTTTGATAATCTATTGAAGTTCAGAACAGATATGCACAAAGACTTGATTGTTTTCAGAAACAGGATATACCAAATATTCCAAACAAAAAAAAACTTGTCTGATTTTTGTACAACAGTTCTCGTTTATGACAGTTTTAATCTAAAACTGCTTTCACACAAACAAATAAAAGAAACATGATTTTTAGTTGCCATTCCTTTCAGTCTCTAAAGATCAAACTAGCTCAGAGTGGACAAGAAATCATCAGTCTCTGTTCACTAGTTTTATAAGGTTTAACTGAAGATTCACTCAGAGTCTTAGAAGGGTTTCATGGTTCCAGCAGCATAAAAGAGATAACTAGTAAGAAGTCTAGCAGCTATTTAGTTGGTGTATGCTATTATCAAACCAGAGTAATATAAGACAGCATCAGACACTTCCTCACACCTTTTGCTAAAATGCTTGTGTGTTTGGTCCTATAGTTAAGCACTATCTTCTCTCTATGGTAGATTTTTCCACACAGTTGTACCGTTTAATTATATGGGAGGATTTGCCTTAACTACAACCTCTACTGTAATGCCCCTGGACTGTTTATTTTCAATCTATAGCATTCTTCACGAATAGATGTCAAATAAAAGCACATTCAGTTTGCTCTCTCTCTCAAGCAATCTTACCTATGATAAGTCAGCTCTGAAACAGTTTTCATGGTTCTTGGAGCAGAAATCCACTTATTTGGATATTTTTTTCACCGAATCAGCAAATCCTGGCATGGACAAACAGGAAATACACATTATTAACAGGAAAAAGGCACTGCCTGCTGGTAAAACCAGACATCCTTGTAACACATATCTCTACAATCTACTCTCACAGCGGTCTTTCCAAAATGCTCAGTGCTAACCCTGTGTTATCCCAACTGGAATAGCAGCAATTAAATTTCCATTGCAAAAAAATATGAACAAAGCTGAACACTCTTGTAAAAAATTATACTGTTCAGATGGGGAAAGCAGCTCAGAATAGCTGAGAAGTCTGTCAAATCAACATCAGTTCTCATCAGACCACTCCAAGGTGCTTCTCTCTGCAATAACATTGTGCATTTCGGTTTCTGTCACTAGCAGTTTTCCATGCTTAGAAAAACAATGCTACATGATTATTTTCTATCTCTAAAGACAGTGATTTTCCTCTCTAATCCTCCAACTAAAAATCTAGTAAAATTAAACATACATAATAGCAAAATTAAAACAATTGCTGAATAGAAAGCAAATGGCAAGTATGTAAGGAGTTTGCATCTAAAAACATCCCTTCAAATTTAAAGACTTCAGAAAGTTAGGAGAGAAAATGGAAGGTTAGAAAGAAAGCACTTTGAAATGTTGCCTGTGATGATTATTGCACTGCTTCAATTGCAAACCCACTTATATGATTCCCTATCTTAAAGCTGCATTACATATTTAAATTCTCTTGCTTATGTATGTAAGAGATAAAAAGATGGGACTTAAAAAAATCTTTAACAGACCTTTGTAAAGATAGCTCCCTCAGATACCAAAAGAAAATGGGAAGACCTCTATCTCTATTAAAAAATGCATCTAAGTTCAAGGTTTTCTCCTCTGTTCTCAAGAAATAGACTTGTTAATATATGTTGTTATATGATTCCATACAAAGAAGCATGTTTTATTTTACAATACATAAATATACTCCATGTATTAAAAGGAATCTTCATCAATTTTTCTTTCATTTGGGAAAATTTAAATGTATATTTTCCAGCTAACTGTGCAATATTATTGCATCTAATATGATTTCAGCTGAAAGAAATCAAAGAACATAAGTTTGAGGGAAAGGTTTTTAGAAAAGACTCTCTTCATTTTGTTCTTCTGTGTATATATGCCAGAATTTGACGATAAAATAACATTTTCACAGTGGCATGCAAAACAAAGATGTGGACTTAGTTAATTATCCATGTTAGCAAAGGGACTGGAATGCAGATTAGGGTGAGGAAATATGTTTAGGCTTAAATCCCAGATCTTCTGTGAGCCAGCCATCTTCATTTCTGCCAATTTGAGGAAAAATACTCCAAAACTGCTTCATAATATATGCTTTAGTCTGACCTTAGTTGTGCTCAATTTATACCAGACTAATTGTTGAAAAACTCTGGGCCAGACATACAGCTTTTTTAACTTTATCCTTCGAGCTAAAATCTTTGCATCATGATGCATGTGCCATCATCATATTACTAAAAGTCACATTTTGCTTAAATGCAAATTAGTTGCCAAGAACAGTCTTGCATTCTTAGGCTTTTTCTCTGGAGTGTGGGAACCTAGGGTGGCCTTATTATTTTTCTTTGAAGTGGCCCAAGTGTGTAGACTGACTAACAACACAGCAAGCAGGAAGAATTGGCCATGGGCAACATGGAGTTCTGGAAGTTCACCAAACTGAAAGCAGGAGTCCAGCTTTTTTCGCTGATGCCTTTTCTCTAGTTAATTTTCTATACCTCCATTGATAATTGCACAGGAGTTCAATACCATCAAACTCACTGTAGTCAAGAACTGCATGAAACATTCTCAATACAGAATAAGAGTGTCAAACGACTTCTGCATTAGAAGACCCACAGAAGACAGAATTTATCACAGAACCATTACAGGAGTGGACGGTTTCAAAGTCTGATGCTTATGATCTTACAAAGTTTTCCTACTGTTATAATTTCTGTGGAAAAGTTTTACTCATCCATTAAACTAAGTGAGCTGGAAGAAAGTCCAAAAAAGAGTCTATGATAGTCTTTGTAAAAATAATAAGAAATTCTGGCAAGCAATATAAAATTATAAAAACAACCTAAGCAAAGAAAAAAAGAATTAATACAAGCTTTTGATCATTCTTCACCCTTTCCTCTTGAGACTAGGCTTTACCAACACATCTCTCCAGTAGTTACACAGCAAGGCAACAGAGCATTACATTTATGACGACAAAGTAAATTATTCAATAAAGAAATTCAGGTTTCAATAATGTCTTTTTACCTCTGAAATTTATGCAGCAGTGTATGCACATTGCTCTTTATCTGTCCTGTGAGCTTTCTTAGTATACGAATGCCTCCTAATGAATAGATAGCCAAAATCGCACTAAGACTACGGTATATCTTTCCTTCTACTTTAAGTTAATTGAATCTTATTTTTTCCTTCTTTTTGTAGCTACCCAACAACTATTTTTCTCAATTTTCTCTCTAAATAAATTAACCTAGACATGCTTCTTACTCCCTTATTTTTAACTTTAGTTACTTTCTAAATTATTCTAAAATCAAATCAGAAATACATGTTCTTCCATTTTGGAAACTCACATCTATGATGGTTTAAATTTGTTATACCAATAGGCTTCTTAGAATAGTTGTTGCTCTCTGCATAAAATAGGCTTCTTCATTTTTCTATTGAAATAGCTGAAAAGGTAACTGTCCAACTGGAATCCAGAAAATACAAGATCACGTGTCTGAGATGGAAGCTGTTTTCTAGCCAGTCACAGATAACTATTAGGTATTTCCTCTCATAGCCACTGGAACTTGCAGTAGCAGTATGGAATCCAGGTAGACTCCAGGCAAATATAAGTCATTGTGCTTAAGTAATGGGATAAAATATTTTTAAATAATCAAAGCATGTCAGTCTTTCTGAGCATACCTCATTTTATCATTTTTTGAGAACAGCTTCTATATCTCTCTTCATTTGGACATTAGTTTCAGGAAGATATGGATCTATTTAATAAGAAGTCTTTTCACCAGATGAAGACTAAGGTTTTCCTGGGGTAATATCTGGCAGCTATTCTGAGGCTGCAGCTTCCTGAAGTTACAGTGAGATAGCTTACCATCATTATTTTAAATCATCTCAAGCCTTATGGTGTTCCAGACACAAGTGAGCATATATATAGAAAGACTAAGTCCATTCTCAAATCCTGGTTTTCAGAGAATGACTGGACTAATTCATTCAATCTCTGGTCTTCATACATCCTTTCGTTTTCCTGAAGGAACACAAAGGTACCCTATACTTAAATCATACACATACACCATATGCAGAGCTGGAAGTACTTAAAAATAGAGAAGAAACACTGTAAAATTTGTGACCTGTCTCTTTTATGTCAAAGTTTAAAACAATAATGAAAAACACCTGTAAATTGAATTGAAAAAATGGCAATTTAGCATTTCTTAATTTTGTTACTATTTTCTTTCAGAAAAAAAAAAAAAACCCAAAAAAATTCCCTTACACCTAGTCCTTCTTTTTCTTGTAATCTCCCAGGAGGAAATAACAAAATCTCTTACCATTTCCTCATTAGTAAATGGAGATGCGTAAAATAAAAATGTAAAAAAATATTATTTCTTTCAATATGAAACTTTTAACTTAAAATTTGGTATAATTTTTATTTGGAAATCAAAGAATCACAAATACTATTTCTTCTGATTTCTCTTTAATAAAAATTCAGCTTTTTATCCAGTTTCTGCCTTCAATAAAGGGACGTTATTTTGCAGGAGGCAGTCTTAAAGGTCTTCTGGGTTCAGAAATGGCTTATTGCTGATGAAGTCTTATAGTGCAAGACAATAAGCTTTTTTTCAGCTGTTCTAGGGCTGTAAAACAGACAACTATATTCTGACTAAGACAGGTGAGGACTGAAAAACTCTAGTTCTAGATTTCTTGATTCTGTAAATAAGCTGAAGTAACACAAATGTTATTAAAAATCACATCTTGTTTCTCAATGGGGTTGTCTTTGGAGATGATGATATTCCATCTTGATTTTCATCCTCTAAAAAAGTAATTAGAGGAAGCAGTCAATACTGTGACTGACATATGGAATTTTAACTTACCCTTGTTAGGATCATAGAATTGTTGCAGCTGGAAGAGACCATTAAGATCATCGGGTCCAACCTTTGTCCTAGCTCTATCAGCCACTAGATCATTTCCTTAAGTGCAACATCCAATCTTCTCTTAAACACCTCCAGGGACAGTGATTCCAGCACCTCCTTGGACAGGCTGTTCCAATGCCTAATAATCTTTTCAATAAAGAAATTCCTCC
>WBNH01005892.1:1911-83726 GCA_013401255.1 Urocolius indicus
GGTGTCCTGGGTTTGGCCAGGTGTCGTGGGTTTGGCCAGGATAGAATGAACTCTCCGCAGCTGCCGCTGGGGCCGTGGCCAGGCTGTTCAATCCCCCGTGCCATCACGCTCGGGATCTCAGGGCAGCAGCTGGGCCGGGGCGGCGCTGCGGCCAGTGCGGGAGCTGCAGTTCTGCCGTCGGGCTGAGCGTCGGGCTGAGCGCGGGGAGCAGCTACATGGGACATTGCTCATTTTTTCTTTGTCCTTTGGCCATCGCTGTAACTGCCTACTCATTGTGGGGTTCTATTAAACTGTCCTTATCTCAACCCAGAAAGTTCTACAACTCTCTCCCCATCCTGCTGAGTTGGGGAGGAGTAACTGGGTGGTTTGGTTATTGTTCAGTTAGGGCTAAACCACCACCCTAACCATGTTTGTTATCTCCAAGATCAATGTGGAGGAAATCATAAAGCTTGTCTGTATTTGTAGCATCCGTAATAATTTCTCAAGCAAGAATTTTACATGCAAAATCTATGTGACTTTGTGCTCTGGTTATACTTGCAGCTCTCAAATAAGTAGGGCCAATTGCGTTGCTACTAGGGGTTGAAGGTATTTTCCAGGTTGTACTTTCTCCTTTCCCCCTCTCCAATCTGTGCCCTACTGATGGAACAAGAGACACTGCATTGCTGCAGAAAACCTTTGTGGGAAAAATCGAATGAAAAATACACATAAGATATTTTAAAAAGGGCTTGCTTCTGTGCATAACAGATATAAAAAGCTCAGTTTCTGATGGTAAAAGAATAAGCAATTGCATTTTTGAGACAGATATTCTAATTCAGTAGTAGGTATGTAGAGGGATGTCTCCCAGATGATGTTTTTAGTGGCAAAAATCCTGAAATAATAATGTTTCAACCCAAATGACTTATGAATTGTGAAATGCAGATCAGTATTGTTGCATGTACGAAATAACCACACCAAAACAAAATCAGAAAAAAAAATCTGAGTGTTTAACAGCTCTTTCCTAGAAATCTGTTGGCTAAGTAGATAATGAGACAATCCTTCTAGGACTTCTCGTATTTACAGCTAAAAATTGAACTGTTCTACACAAAACTGGTCATAAATTCTTACATTTAAAGAGGAAAACAGCACTTCGATTTCTTCAGTAAATTAAAAATCTTTTTTAAGACATTGTATTTTAAACAATCTTCTAATTAGGTGATTCTGAAAGCTGCTCATTTTCTCAATGAGTGTAATAGTAAGGATCTCATTCTGGAGTTATTTGCACTCAAGTATAGCACTCTAATTTGTGTTTCAGTTTCTTTGCTCTTTTTATTTCTTCTAGAATGCTACACCATTGGAAAATCACTTATTTACTGGCTATTATGCCACAATGAATATAATGTCTTGAAAGCGATTCTTAACAGAAAAGATGAAACATATTAGCTGTAACCAAAAGGTTGGTGATTCAAGTCCATTTAGGATTGGATTCCTCTTTTCCCTGCCCATGGCAGAGGGGATCGAAATTAAATCATCGTTGAGGCCCCTTTCAACCCAAACTGTTCTGTGGTTCTATGTTGTAATATCAAGATGATAATGGAGTCTTTTGTATCACATAAGTAGATGAAAGTGTACTTAGAATGTAAAGGAACGGTGGTTTGGAATGTATGTGGGAGCATACATACTTCTGAAGTTTTTATGTTTAAGGGAAGGTCTTGACAGCAGCATTTACAGTGAGCTGTGGTGGTGACTGGTGGCACTCCACTTCCTTTTGGGCTTCTGGTGTCTGCTGGGCTGAAGAGTGGGACCAGGCAAACAAAAGTGTTTCTGTCAAGTCCTGGAGCAGAGGGAAGGGACACGCACAACCAGGTTTGGATCAGCCTTCTTGAGTGCAAGCGTTTTTCTCTTTTTGGTAGTACCTTGAAGGGAACACCCTACTTTTATTACAGCCCTAATTATTGGCAAAGATTCATAGTAGGTACCAGGGGAATTACTTGTTTAAATCTCTTTGAAAAATCACAGTAAAGTCTGATTTTATTGTTGTTGCTTTTATGATTTCTGGTGAAGCAAATCAGTGCAATTTAAGGTTCAATACAAAGAAATGACAAGATGTAAAACTTTACATTAAAAAGATGTAAGTTCAATACAAAGAAATGACAAGATGTAAAACTTTACATTAAAAAGATGTAAAACTTTAGTGCCTGCAAATACTACATATGAGGAACACACGCACATGGTAAGGAGCAAAACACTGTGGAAACAACTTTAAGAACTCTTAGCAATTAACTCATTTTCAGACTCTTAATAAAGTTTTAATAACTTCTGTTCAAGCTGGCCTTGTGATGGGCCAGTAGAGAAAACAGTTAATTACCACAGATCTATAGTGGATTCTGCATATGGTAGGCCTCTGAATACAGGTGACAGAAGCATGACCGTTGCATTAACTGCTGTTCAATGGGATATGACATCTTTCTCAGATGGCATTTCTAGTTGTGCAGATGCAGCCTGGAACAGATAGGGTCAACTGACAACCAAAACATGGTGCTCATAATGCATACTTGGGCGGAGAACTTCTTCAGGCCAAAGCCCTGCTCTTCCTTACTGCTGTGTCTCTAAGGTGGCTAATAAATCTTTTCGTTACATTATTTTCATCCATTCAGGTGTGGTGGCATCAGATAGCTTTTCCAAATTGATATTGACTCTTCAAACTTTATGATGGGTTGTCTGCACTGACCAGGTGGCTGAAACCATAAAAGCTGAAGTGGTGTCAGCAGGCTTGCTATATTACTCAGGAAGGGTCTCTTCCTGTGGGCACTGTTTGCTTGAATGGTGGAGTCTACTTTATTCTTCCACTTTTTTCTTCTGTGTTGGGATGTGCAGTGTTCTCATCATTATGAGAAACTATTTTCTTTGGTAGGAAATTGATACAGTGAAAGTTACAATAGAGTAATACTAATTAGGCTACAAAGACCTTTAAAAATTAGCTTTAAAAATTGTGCAAAATAAGAACTATCAAAAAGGAATTCTTTGTAATGTACCTGCTTTTAGAAGCACCTACAGTCTTTTATGTACAAAGCAAGTATAAAATCTATTTATAGTATCACTTAAACTCCCCTGGAAGTAGCAACGCTGTTTGATTACATGCTGAAAGTGTATGCTTGATGGAACAGTCTTCTATTTTGTTAAACATGTAAAATCTGGAGGAAAAACTTCAAGCCCTGTAGTCTAGTCATCTGACAGAAGTCTAAGCTAAAGACTTTTGGAAATCTGACTGTAAATAGGATTATTTACCCTTTCCTACCTCAGAGTATAGAGTTATTTTCAGAGCCTTTGAGGATGTCATATCTTAAATAGATGCTGAGTTCTTGTGTTAAGTAATATGAAACTATGTGACAGTAAATATGATAGAAGGAATGTGACCTTGAACTGCTTTAGAGAACATAGCATTCTCTGGGAAAAGCTTTTCTTTTTTCTTCTGATAATTAAAAATTATTTCTGTAGTGGAGCTATGCTGTAGAATTGTTTATGTCAATGTTCCAGTATGTGGATTCTTCAAGCAGATGCTTGAACACATGGAAACACATGGAAAATTAACATTCATAGGAGAAATTAAGTGAAATGAATATTTTTCTCCCCATTTTCTTTCTGGAAATAGATGCTGCCAAACAGCATGCAACTCTGTAATCCCACTCTTCTGTGGTCAGGATGTTAGCTGGAACAGTGGCAGAAGGGGAAGTTTAAATTCTTAACAGCATTTGCTGGAAAGTCTTTCTGGAAGACTATTTAAGTGGTATTTCCTTATTTATTGGGTTTGTGTGGAAAGGTTTTGGTAGCAGAGGAAAGGTGCTACAGAGGTGGCTTCTGTGAGAGGGTGCCAGAAGGCCCCATGTCTGATAGAGCCAATGCCAGCTGGCTCCAAGATTAACTCATTGCTGGCCAAGGCCAAGCCAATTGGCAACAGTGGCAGCACCTCTGGGATAACATGTTTAAGAAGTAGAAAAAAACCTCCTGTGCAATTACAGCCGGAGGGAGGAGAGAGAATATATGAGCGAAACAACTCTAGAGACACCAAGGTGACAGAGAAGTAGGTGGGGAAGAGATGTTCCAGGCACTGGAGCAGAGATTCCCCTGCAGCCCATGGCAAGGACCACAGTGAGACAGCCATGGAGGCTAACTGTGGAACAGAGATCCACCTGCAGCCCAAGGAAGAAGACCCTATGCTGAACAGGTAGATGCCTAAAGGAGGCTGTGACCCTCTGGGAAGCCTGCACTGGAGCAGGCCTCATGGAGACAAGAGCTGGTTTGCTGTCAAAACTTGCTGACTCATGGGAGACCCAGACTGGAGCAGTGTGTTCCTGAAGGACTGCACCCTCTGGTGGAAGTGATCCACGCTGGATAAGTTTGTGAGGAATTGCAGTCCATGGGAAGGACTCATGTTGGGAGTTCATGGAGGACTATCTCTTGTGGGAGGGACCACTTGCTGGATTAGGGGAAAAATGTGAGGAGTCTTTCCCCTGAGGAAGGAGTGGCAGAAACATGTGGTGCAGTGACTGTAACCTCCATTACCCATTGAGAAAATCAGAAGTAAAGTTAAGCCTGGGAAGAAGGGAAGGGGGTAAAGGTGTTTTTTAAGATTTTATTTTATTTCTCTTTATTCTACTCTGATTTGATTGGCAATAAATTGCCCATAATGGTAATTGGTGAGTGATGTCTCCCCTTCCTTATCTTGAAATGCAAAAAGATTTTTCTGAGTCTCGTTCTGTAATTTCAAAGATACATGTTTTTAAAGACTTTTGTGATTTTTAAGTATGTGAAAAGATGCTTTAAGAGGAACATAAAATATCTTGCAAAGTGGGTGTAAAATTTACTCCATCTGCTTCCTACCTTATGGGTTATTATTTCTGATCTTCTTTCTGTGTTTCACTTGCGGGGGAATTACCAAAGTTGATTCAGATTGACGGGATTAGGGAGTACTTCTATGTGAAAAAAACACCAAATTTCAGTCAGTCCCAAAATGTTTGTCTGTTTGTAATGAGTTGGGCTATTCAAAGACCATTAGTTTGTTCAGATTCAGAATCTAGTGCTGTGTAGGTGCATAGCTCTTCCTTAGCTGGCATCAAGACATTGTAGGAACAACTTCTGTTCTTAGGGCAGTGTTGCCAAGACAGATACATCTGCTAGTCCTTGAGCATTCTTTTTGTTTAAGTTAATTTTAATGTAAACATTTTTAGTAGATAAGAGATGAGCCTATTCCTTGAGGCTGATAGTTAAGAGACACTTCTGTTTTCAAAGAAGTTTGTGTTAGTGTTATCTTAATGATACCTTTACACAGACTTCTCATGAAGTTTTCAAACCTCTGATGTCATTTCAAGCAAAAGATAGATCTTGCCTGTAGTCTGGAGCATTTGTGCACTTCAACCCTGAACTGCTATTGCAGATGCTATTGTGGAAGAACAGACGAATCTCCTGACCTCTGCAGCTCAAGATTGATTTTTGAGGTACCTGCTGAACAGAGCACTTCAAAATGTATTTGAATTGAACCTTGATTATTTAGATGATTGCTGAGGATGCCTTTAAAAATCAGCTTTGGCTTTGATAAGAAAGGGTGAAGGAAGTGGGAAGAATCTCTTACTCTGTTTCTAAAAGAATGTTTTAGCAAATCCAAGTCTGATTTATGTCAATGGCTGACTCTTGGGAGCATCCCTATGCAGTTTCTGTAATATAAAAAGAACACAAGCTGCATAGATTTTCTACGGATGAAAAAAAAGTGCATATAACCCCTGCCATGATAATAATCTGCATCCATTTAAAAAGAAGTCCCATGATTCTCAGCCCATGTAAAATGAAAGCAGACTGAAGGGCTGCAGAGCTAGAAGGGATGGGCTATTAGGAATCAGGGGAATTGGTATTACAAGAGCAGGAGCAGTGGAAGGAAAATAGAGAACATCATAGTATCCACATGTGCTCATGGCATGCAGAGCTGCTGAATATCATGGGCTATTTCGTTTTGCTTTTTCAGATTATCGAAGGGCTTCAGAACTGAAAATATTCCTATTGTGAATGAAAAAGCTACTTTAGATCAGAGTTTTCTGAAGTGGATTTTACTCTATTTATGCAAAACTGTTGGTAATTAAAATGTTTCTTATCAAACCAAAAGGAAATGTGATTACTAATCAGACTTAGTAATTATGCCATAGTTATTAAGTAACATATTTTTCAAATAGCATTAAATAACCAAGGTATAACCTAACATTGGCTGTTTATGACAATAATAATTTATCCTAATGTGACTGCTAAAGCAGCTGCTTGGTTTTTGCCTGTTGAAACGAGGGTGGTTTGAAAGACGTTTAACGTTGATGCATTGAAATCTGTAGTGTGACTACTTCTCTTATTTACAAAAGCACGGGCCATCACTTGTGACTGAATCTGGTTGTACTCTGAATATTTATGAGGAATATCAAGTCATTAGCAAGCAGTTTCTTTTCTAAGTTCACACTTGGGGAGGAAGGTGTTTGTTTACATCTTGGTTTATATTTATTTGATGTTAAAACATTTGCAGCCTGTAAAAGCATCATGTAAATTTTTTTCCCTTTCCTTCTTTGTTTTTTCATGGTAAATGGCCAATTTGACTATGGAAATACAGGATTCAAATGCCTATCACTGTATATTGGATCATAAGCACTTAATTAAGGAAGGTGTCAATGTGTGGTTTTGGGTAGGAGCTGACAAGGTCTGGCTCTTCCTAACTCCTCCTGCTAGTGCTGCACTAGTGCAAGCCCCAGCAGACGGCTTGCAACTGCAGCAGAAGCTGTGGCCATCAGCTCCTGAATGCCTCCATGTTGCTACAGCCCTCCCCTACGCTCCCCTCCCCAGTTAATCCAGCCGTATGCCTGCATGCTCAGCAAGGGGGATTACTTTAAGTCTGCATATTTTCATCTTTTCTGAGTCCAGGTCAATTTACTGGCTGGGCACAGCGAGCCAGAAACAGATTGGTGTGGTGGAGTGCAGAAGCCATCTGAACTTTCATAACAGGCAAGACATCCATTTGAGATATTACTATGTTTACAGATTCTCCTGCTGGATAAATCACAGGAAACCCAGGCAAAATAAACAGACATTTTTTTTCTTTTCTCTCCATCTTTGTGGCAAGGTGATTATATTTAAGAGAAGTGTAGGAATTTCCATTTTTCCAGTGACACCATATGAGAACCCGCTTAGCACTGAATAGTGACAGCAAATGCTGAAGTGGAAAAAATATTTTCATCCATCTGCACTAATCTTCTTTTACTCCAAGGTTTAGCAGGGGATGGGGGTGTTTAGAGGTGGTGAACGAGAGAGAGGAATCAGAAAAATCTTAAAAGCTTGGCTTAAGCTTTTAGCTTTGCCAGCTCATTCCCTAGTCAATAAAAAAAAGTGCCAGACTTCTGCATTTGTGGTAAGGATATTGGGATTTTATTAATTTGAATAGTGATGCCTACAGACTTTATTACAAAAAAAAAAAAAAAAAAGAAAAGAAATAATTCCCTCCAAATATAAACAGAGGAAGGAAAAAGTCACAGCTGAACAGAAGCGATTTGTTTTAAAAACAGACTGGAATATGCTGTGTACAAATGGTGAAACCACAAATTAGTAACTTGCTGTTGACAAACTGTAAAAGTATCCTGATTATTTCTGCTGCTACATAATTTAGATCTTGTTATGTTATCAAATCTGTGATCACCCACATTATTCAGAACTGCCTTCATAGCCCTGCTGAACTGGTAGCAAATAATGGAAGGATTTAAATGTTGTGATTTAGTCTGTCTTTACTTTTACCTTGTTAGACATCGTGTTTCCAAGGAAATCTGCAAATAGGAAAACCTAGGGATTTTTACTCCTAGTTAGCATTGAAGCAGATCTATAGTCACGTGCTCGCTTATTTAGTAATAATCTTTCCTCTACCCTATTGCAAGTGTACACATGCATGTATTCTGCCAAAGCTGCAACTTCTGGTTCAGAATCTTCAGCAAAGAAGCAAACATCAAAAATGAATTATTAGAAAATATGATACTTGAGAAAGATCTTGTTGCTGTGATACATAATGATTGGATTGCAAATTTGCTGGAAATGAGGAAAAAAAAAAGAGAGAATGGACAACTTTGCAGTCAGTCTCTTCTTCTTCAGGGTGGGTCAGCTGAAAGTTCCTCCATATTTTGCTACTTAAAAGAAGACTCAGGCAAAGAAGCAGAGATAGAACAACATAGACAAAACCATCCTTTTGAATTAATCTTTGGCCAAATAAGCCACTACTCCATATAATATATTTTAAATGTTGTTTAGTTTGGATTTTTTCCCTTTTCCATGTTTCTGCTCCTTTATTATAGCTGGGGCATTCCCTTCTGTCACATGTATGTCACTGAACATTTCTGCCTCTTTCTTTCTGAGGAGGAACACAAAAAGACTTACCTTGAAATTCAGCTTTGTGGCTCCTGTTTGGTTTGGTTTTTTTTTTTTGTTAATTATTTGAATAGTGGATAGAAGCCCCACTAACTAAGAAGTGAAATAATGGCTCAGGTTTAATGAAACAAAATAGCACAATAGATAGATCAGTGTGACATATTTAGACAGAGATAATAAAGCAGCAAGGCAGTGTAACAGCTAGCCATAATTTAGGTAGACATGAAACTTGGATTACATAAATGTGGTAATGATTTTTTTTTTCAAATTCATAGTCAAATAGCTGTTAAACATGACTTCCATATTTTCCCATGTGCACTAAGTTATTTAAGCTTGAGGATTTTGACTACTGCAGATCACGTGTATAGACTGAGAGGTCATATTTGAAAAATGTTATTTCAGGTTATTCAGTTAAGTTGCAGTCTTTAAGGAAAGATCATAATTATTTTTCAAAATCATCAAAATAATGTATTTTAACTTGTTGGCTTTGTTGTGTACTAACCAAGTGGGCTGATCTTAGGAGTATGTGGCTTCGCTATGTGATGACAACCCCATTAAAAAAAAAAAAAAAGATACTTCTATGCTGCCTGTTGGTAAAACAGAGACCTGAGACCTGGTCATTTTTATTATACTGGCTACTGGTTTGAGAAGTCACTTTGCACCATTACTAAATAAGATACAGTTTCAGAGCACAAAGGAAATTTCTTTTCTGATTCTTTCTGTGCAATTTGAGATATATAAGGAAACATTTATCTTTTACTTTTATGCAATAATACCTGCTGTTCATTTACCTTGGCTTTAAAAATGTCAATATTTAAAGCACAGTTAGCATTGTGACCCACAGTTGGTGAGCCTCATTTTCTTACTGTGGATTTTCATACTGTTTGGCGCAGTAAAAATCATGTTTCCCTTCAACTCACTACTTAGGCAAAGAACTCATTCCTATCTGACTATTGTTTTCTAAGAAAGTTAGTAATCAAATGTTTTCCTTGGAATGTTTGAAACTGTAATTTTATATTTATTGTTGTTTCTCTCTGGAAAAAAAAAAGGCAAAGAAAATTGTCTTGAAATCCACTTGTGGTACTGGGAATCCACTGGCTCCTTGGGAGAGGGATGTTGATTTTTGTTGATTTTTTGAAGTATTATTTCAAATATTCCTTAACGCCATCACCCCAGCCTACTCCTACTGCCTACCCTCCTTTTGAGCATTGCTCAGATTTCTCAGGGCAAAATTGTCAAACATTCAGGACTTCAAGATCTGTCTCTGTAGTAATAAGTGTAGTTGCATGTGGCAGAATTTGTATCCAGAACATAAATAGAAGGGGAAAATTGGGGTGATTTTGCTTTTATTCCATACATATAGCAGGTGAAATAATCATTTATGCGATATCAGTCAGGGAAAACAATCTTGCTAGTAACTGCTGTGTTGTCTTTGATTGAATCACTGATTTTCAATATTTGTTTGCTTATTCTAAAAGCTTTGTGAGCCTCTATTCTGATTTCTTTTGTTTCTAGTCTGAATCTTTGTGCTTTTAGGACAAATACTCTGAAGGCTGATGTTTTGCCAAGATGAACACTAGAGCACTTCCAAAGCAAATTAAAATGAGAACTAATGAAAGCCACTTTACTTATGAGGAGTTTTTCAAAGAATTTTTTGATCTTTAATAATTAGTAGTACTCGCTTTAGTCAATTTGATTTAACTTGACTTGAACGAGGCTGCACAGACAAGCACCAAGTCCCACTGATTTGCTGTGGGACTTGAGCTCTTTAAAAAATGAAAAGTCCATTAGAAAATGTTCACTGCTCTTGTCCTTGGCTTAAGAAATACTTAAAAAATATCATATTTAGCTTTCACAACACCTTTGACAGTTAAGCAGAACTTAGCAAATCTATTTTAAGATTTTATTTTTCATAATTACAAGACACATCATAGTCACTCAGAAAGTGATGATGCCACTGGCTTGGACTTCAGCTCCAAATGCTGTAGCCCCCACATATCAAAGGAAGTTATCCTCATGTGCATAATGTCATTAAGTTGCTGGAAGAAAGAATTTAGAAGGGCCTTAGTACAACATTTTACTTACTTGTGCTTATAAAAATTAGCTAAGTACTGGTTTGGTTTTTTGTACTATGGATGGAGACACCCTTCAGCTGAAAAATAAATTCTATATCTACTATACACATGTTCTCTCTGCTTTACGTTTGCAAGCTTTGCAGGTGTGTCAAAACCTTTCTTCACTGTGGTATTTACTGTTAACAATTATTTTAGTGTTTATAATAATCTTCATGGTGAATTGCACTTGATTAGAAATTTACAGAGCTTTAACTGCTACCATTCCAGACCAGAGTAAGGAGGCAAAAAAGAAAAAGCAAAAGAAGTTTGTTGTACTGCATGTAATAAGACAGGAAATATGGTTGGCTAACAATTAGTTGTGGATAATTCAATAATTGGTTCTGCAAATGTCCGGAAGGCTGTTAATTACTAGTTTCTTTCCAAGATATAGAGCATCTGCTTGCTTTTCTTAGATTTAACAGTGAGTAGTTGGCAGAACAACTCTGGGTTGTTTTTTTTTATCCCTGAGATACTTTTGAAAATAATTTCTATTTGAATAAACCATAAATCTGGATGCAGTGACCTAAGGATTATTTGTGGGGTTTTACTCTCTTCAGTGTTGTTTTCTGTGACAAACACAAAAGGCAGTAGTGAGTAGGCTTGGGAGGTACCTTGAGAAGTCATCTGAACCATTCCTGTGCCTGTAGGTAGGAGCTTTAGCTGGAAAGTATTCCTAATCGACAGACATGTGCCCACCTTAACTCCAAAGATGGACATTCTGTAATTACTCAGGTAATCCGTGTCAAGTATTTATGACATCTCATCTAAATCTGCTTTATTGCAGTTTAAACTCAATACTTTCAGTTCTATCCTCAGGAGTCAGGGAGAAAAGTGTGATAACTTCTCTCCATACCAAGCTTTCAGTTATTTTGAGACTCCTGTAATATGTTTTGTCTTCTGGTACCTAGACCACAAATCAAATTTATTTTTCAGTGTTTACTTACACCCATATTACTGCTCTTTCCAGCCAGCAATATCTTTTTCAGTAGCTTAGAAGCATCAGATCCTCCTCAAAGAGTTCCTTTCCAGTTCTTTCCATATGCTTGGTGCAGTTGCTTGCACCACCCAAGCCAAGTATTTTGTCTTTGTCCTTGCTGAATTACTGTGTTTCACATGGATCTCCAATTTGAGATCACTTGATTTCTCATCTTCATTCATGCTGCTTGTGATCTGTCTCATCTTTAGACTATTTGCAGACAAAGTATTTTCCTTTTTGTGAAATGCTGCCATTAAATACTTCTCCTAAGTGACTGTTTCCTGAAACAATACCAATAGAATACTTGGTCCAACTGGTAAAATGTCTGTCTCCTAGCATGCCAACATAGCTTCTTCCCCAAGAGAATTGTTTCCCTCCTAATATGTTCAGGCATAGATAGAACCTGATCCTTTGGAATGTTCCATAGGCTTCTCTGTATATGTTTTTTAGTAGTCTAACTAGAACTGATGAAGGCTCCTCTTGACTTAAATAGGCCTATAAGCTGATATAGGACAATAATTCACATGCAAGAGACTATATGTCTGGATTGGTATATCCTTACCTTTTTCTACGGATGTGATTGGTATATCTTTACCTTTTTCTGCTGATAGTGTTAGGATTGATCAGTTGTATAGATCTCTGCAGGACTAGGCTAGGTTAAGTCATTTGACCTCAGAGTGTCTCCTGAAAATAAAATCAAGCCCATGAGCCCATTCTCTTCAAGGCACTTTTCAGTCTTCAGTTCTGGGAGCCCTGATCCATACTTGTTCCATCACTGTGCTCATTATATTGCCAGTAGTCCTTAGGGAACATACCTGTGTGTTGCTTCTAAAGACTTGTTTAAATATGTTCCTCTATTCCTTTCTTTCTCCTGCTTGGTACACTAGGTGTCATTTAGGGAACATCAATTTTTCCTTCCTTGACAGTCTAGGGAAATTATCTTTAGGAAATCTCTTTGAATATATTGTTTGAGCAGAGAAATTTTTCATAGATGATGGCTCATTAAAAAAATTTGTCATTTAGTCTTAATATTGGCATGGTCATCCATAAACTAGGATATCTAATTTATAAAAATACATGATGTATATTACCTTGAAGAACTCATATTGAAGAATTAGGGTCTTGACCATAATGAGAATTATGATGGGCTTCTTAACTGTAAAACACAAAGGTGACAAAAATCAAATGGACTTTAATACCACACCTTCACTATATGCTTGTATGCCACTTGTAAGCTTGTGTTGTATCACATTTGCACTTGTAAGTGCCACATTACTATATGGGTCTTTATATTTTCAATGTCTCTTCTCAAAAATACCAAGGGAAAATTTTCGAGAGCACTCTACATTACCACCAAAAGCATTGTTCTCTGCCAGCATAGAATTCTTCCTCAATCAGATTGCAATGAGCTCAGACAAGCAAAGAGTGCGGGGGCTTAAGTACTCCCCCAACTCTCCGCAGGGCAGAGTAGGAAAAGAGACGACTTTGTTGTCTTGAATTAACACTGGACAGATAAGGTGGCTTGAAGAAAGCAAGTGACCATGACCTGGTTCTGTACTTCATGCGGGACATGCAAAATACCTGAGGCTGGTCTTTGATTGTCATCAGTTGGGAGAAAAAGGAAAAAAGAAAACACCAAAACTAAACCAACTAACCAAAAAAACCCCATGAGCTGAAGCATTCATTTAGATACTTGTAAAGCAAAATCAAATTAAAATCACTTCATGATATGACTGTGAGTTTATAAAAAACTGTTATCTGGGAAATGCATGTTTAATAGATGTTAAATGAAAAAAATAAAATAATTGAAAATACTCTCTGTAAGTTTAATTTATTAGTTTAAAATAATGATATAAATTGCTTATATAAAAATATGACAATCTATTGAAATTTTAGAACCATTAAAAATGGAAATAAAAGCAAGAAATTAATAAAGCTAAAGTTTTGTCAGTGGCTGAAGATGGATCTGTTTTGCAATATTGAGGGGTTTTTTAGAGTCTATAGAGTTAGAATTCATTCACCTGAGCACTTTAGTTATAGAAAAACTCTGTACATTCCAGAACTTCTTGTGGGGTTGGATTTTTTTTTCAAATTATAGTAAATGAGAAGTTATGATTAATAAGTGGCTTGTTGAATTATGGCACAGCATTCTACAGCAGCTGTGATTTATAGATGTGGCTTGTGAATATGGGAATGGACAAAGTCTCAGCTGTATTATTGCAATTAGTCTTCAGATGTGAACATTGTGATGCAGCATAGCCCAAATCAGTGCTTTTTGCCTGTTATGCTTTCTTCTTTTGGCTTCCTAGTGATTGAAAGAGGCCCAGGTAAAGTGGGGTAGAGTACACAGCATGCTGTATATACTTAGCATATATTCAGATCGTTAAAAAACCAAACAAAGCTTCAAGTCCAGCTCTCTTGTCTTTCTGCAACTTACAAATAGACATTAATGGTAAGGCACAGGGCATCTTACTTGCTTCCTGGCAGCTTATAATTGTACAAAAACACATGCATCTCTTTTCCGAAGATGGATGATATATTTTTTAAAAAAGATATATGTTTGAAACCTGCAGCTGACAGTTCCTACATCCAAAAAGTAACTAGCATGCTACCTGATAGGTTTTCCCACAGCTGAATATAGGTTACTGATCACAGATGTTTGGATATTGATGGCATCTGTCAGCAAACTTTGGATGGAGTTAATAGTACTACAAAGAAAAAAATAATTACATATTCTAATGTGGTAATTTTGTTAGTAACTAGATGAGAATTAAGTTGTTAAACAGTTATTAAAAATATAGAAATATCTGCTGGCTCTGCTAGCATCATGTATGAGAGTCAGGCCTCCATTACTTTAAGGAATAATTTGTGATCTCCTGCATATGTATCATCTCAGTCTCAATTTAGTAGCTTCTCTTACTCAGTTTAGCATGGTCCCTTACAGTACTACAAACCAGTTTAGTGTTCTCTCAAGGCCTTATCAGATACGGCAGTCATACAAAATTCAGGTTCTAAGACGATTTCATTCCTGCTCAGAGGAAGGTCTGCATTCTTCACTGTACGAAGTTGGACTAGGAGTGGAAATGCGAGAGATAAAATCTATAGGACAACTTAATGGTAAGTGCTGACTTGAAGGAGCATCAACATTATCACTTAGAACTGAAGGATAGTCTCCAGAAAATCTTCCATCCTGCTGTTACAAATTCACCTTAAGGAACAGCAAACAAAAGGTTGCAAAGGATGGTTGTGACTGATTGCTAACAAAGTTGTGGTGTGCTGTGGCTGGCAAGACTCCTGCTGGCAAAAGACATAATATGTATTGCTACAGGTTGTATAATGGTAAATGAACACTTACTGCCTCTGTGGCAAGTGTATTGATTATTGTGTTCACCACCGAACAGCTCTGGCTTTGTTTTACAAGTAAATGTATTTGCCCCTGCTGTGCTGAAGTCACAGGACAAGTTCAAATACACAGAACTCAAAGCAAAGATGATAGTGACATGTACAGGAGCTAGTTTCAGCTTTTACAAAGTTACCTGTCATGTGGGTATATATAAATAAATTACTCTATATAAATGTACGTTATATTTTTATTTACAAATGTGACTTTATTTTTCACAGATCAGTGTACCTAGGATGTTACTCTAAGATAACAGAAAATATTTGTTTTCCAGGCACTGACTTTCACGTCATAAGCTATCTGACAAAAAGAAAAAGGTCTCTGTTGCTAAAAACCATTTAGCTTTCTTAATAATTTTTAGCTTTCTTGGTATGCTTGAGAAAATTACAGGTATAAGAAAGCCCACTTAAAAGTTTCCAGGTGGAGCCTAAGGTGCAGATCTTGTCTTAACTAAAATGCCACATCCATTGTCTGAAATAAGAATTTGAGCATTTCTACATGGAATGTTCACTGCTGTGCAACCAGGAAGGAAGGATCCTGCCACCTGAGAAGGATGGCCACTGAGATTTCTGGGATGTGAGAGGAAATAGTGTGTTTAAATCAGCACAAGCTCTGGTACCTCTCAGTCTAATTTTGGAGATAAAACCATTTGAAATAATGATTAATAGTTCACTGGGCCAAATATGTGTAGCAATTGACTAACTTTCAGCCAGTACAGAACTCATTTAGGATGCAAGACAGTGAAGTTCAAGTCCTAATTCTGCCTGGTTTGGTACCCTTGTCTCGGGTAAATCCTTAAGATAACTGTTCTAAGATAGTGCTTTTGTAAAATTCTCAAAGCTTTCATCTTTGTTCCAGTACAGAATGAAAAGTATTTTCCAATTCTTCATGAAATACTGTTCTTGTGTTCATGCCAGGCACAACTGCAACTTCTGGCAAGAATCAGTTTGGACTCCAGTCAGCACCACCATCAGGGAAAACATAAAATGGCCTAAAGCTAGTTTTGCCACCCACCTCCAGAGCAATGTTAAGCATGCTGAGACCTAAGCCCTGCATGTGTTGTGCATGTGCTCCCTTTAATTATGTTTGACAGGAGGCTGAGAGATACCATGTTTTTGTGGAAAAGATTTTCTTAGAACACTACTTTTTTTTTTTTTTTTCCCCAGTTAAAGGCACTTGTACATATCCTTCACTTGTTTATGCACATGCATACATACATGTATTTCATACATATCCTGCAAATTCAGATATATTTGCAGAGGTTGAGTCTTAGTTTTTTGCTATAAGGGATTTTCTTTCTTTCATTCCTTCTCTAGACCTCTTTGCTCGGGCTTCTACATCATGTTCTCTTTTACTACAAAAGAGCGTATTAGCCACGCACAAGTATTGCTTGGGCTGAGGTGAGAACAGCCTAGCTGAATTATCAAGGCTGTATAAACAGCTGATGTCCTTACTGTGTTCCTGGAAAACAATTTTCCCCCAGACACTCTGTCTTCTGGGAGATTTTAAAGTTGTGCTAGGTAAGAAGCCTCAGTCTACAAAACAAAACATCTTGGATGTAATTGTTTTAATAAGTATTTCTACTGTGGAAAATCCTGCAGTATCTATCTTGTAGGAAACTAGTAGTAAATGACTGAGGGAATGGAGGCTCCAACAGATCAGGGCAACCTTTAGAACAAAACAAATGTTTGCCTGGATCTATGTCAGTGAGAGGCCACTGTGACCCTACAGCAGTTAATTTGTTTAGTATATTGCTGCTGCTATGCTAATTTGGTATTTCTTGAACCAAGAGATTCATAGTTCCAAGTTTAAAAACATCTTTCTTTTTCTTAAAAAAAAAACAACAAAAAAAAAAAACCCAAAAACCCAAACCAGATTAAAGTTTCTTCAAGGTGTTCAATTCTAGGCTGCTTGTGAGTTTGTCTGCGCTTGACTTTTACAGCCACAAATGCTTTGATATTGATATTTCTTTCCATCAAATAATTCTTACATGTCAGGGTAATTTGAAGTTGTTGGGTTAGGTTTGGTGGGTTGGTTTTGTTGGGTTTTGGGTTTTTTTTGGGGGGGATGGCATTTTTCTTCTGTTGTTGACTTTTCCGTTTCTCCTCTATCACATTTAGAAAACTGGCAGGTATATATCACTCCAATATGACAGTTTGGAGGGATTTTGTGTTAGTACTCCAAAATGGAATTACTTTCAAAGTACCCTCAGTCCCAGTGTTTGTAGAATTGGGCCAATTAGTAGTCACAATGTCAAACTGTAGTTGTTGGCAGTGATAAATCCTTGCAATTAGTTCAGACTGTTATAGGCAACATGTCCTCGTGCAGGCTGAATTTGCCCTCATTTTTGCATGCTGAAGAATTCCAGTTTGGATCTCTGAGTCTCTGTTTCAGGCCTGTATTGCACTTCATGTTTGTTAAGGAAGGCACTAATCTGCAATTATGCTTTGATGTGTAATGTTGTAGTGGTGTAAATCTGAACCAATGTTTTAACTTCTTTTACTCCTGCATGGCCTCTGTCTGCTTACTGTTTTAGAGAATCTCCTCTTACTCAGTGTAATGTCTTATAGCGCTTCATATCCAGTTGAGCTTTGCAGTAATAGCCTTTGTGTTGGTGAATCAATTTATGTAAAGGACTTGACCATGACAAAAATTTGCTTCATAAAATGTACTAGCAGCCATCAGTTGCCCTACCTATTGGAGGCAAGTGTGAGGCAAAAATGAAGCTGACTGCCGTAGTAGTAAATACCTAAGTGCTTGCTTAACCATACAGCAAGTAATGAAGTCAGGGACTGTAATGTCACATCAACTACATTACCTCATTTTCTTCTCCTGCAGACACAGGAAGGTTAAAAATAATGAGCCTGTCTGCCTCTCCCCCATATCCCTGAGCACATTGAATCACCAGCACCTTCTTTCTAAAACAAATTTATTTCTTGCTGCTTCCTTCCCAACAAAGACTTGCCTGTGATGAATACCAGAATTCACAGCATATTTGTCAAAGCAGTGCACCTGTGAGGGTTCCAGCACAAGATAAATTTTGGCAGGCTGAATGAGTAGAGGGAGGTACTGGGTAAGGAATAAATCTTTGTGTGTTACGCCAGACTGCGAATGAGCGTTCTCCTCCTAAGAATCACCCCTCTGACAAGTTATGATAAATTACACTCTTTGTTGACACCTTCATCGTGTTATTTATGGCTCATTAATTGAACCGAAAAGGAGACTTGTAGCGCAGCAGGGGTATTGTACAATACTTTTTCAGTAGGCTGGAACTCAAACCAAGGAACAAAAAAGGGGAAGAAAAGCATAAAGTTATATATGCATATGTGTACTCTTCACTGAAAAGTAGCTGCTATGAGATGCTGGTCCAGAATTGTAGTGAGTGCTCTCAGTCATCTCAGAAGCATTTGTTTTTGTTCTCCTGGATATCCCAGTAAGATAGTGTATGTTTGTCTTTAATTCTTGTATTTGTGCTGCACTGGGCATTGCTAAAGTGTGAGGTTATCAATCCCATAGGAAGGCAAGCATCTAGCCTGTCTTTCTGGACTTGACCACCCCCACATCACTGACAACAGTCTTTCCTGCTCTTTCCTAGTACCGCCCAGGGTGAGATTCTGACATGATAGCAGGAAAAAAGAAGGATGCTGTTGTGATGCTGAAGAAGTATAGTGTTTCTATACCAACATGAAATTATATTCTTTTAGGGCAAGATATACCTATTTCAGAGTTGTCTCATTTGGGGAACCTGTGTAGATCCTAGCTCTCTGCCAATGCTGTCTTTTGACCAAACATCCTATTGTGGCAGTATGGGTGGGCATTTTCTCTGAGAAGTAGTAGTGTAAATAGGAAAGGGAGAGGTACAGGATCTGAGCAGATGGCTGTGTACATTTGTTTTGCAAGAAGTGTCTGCAGGAAATGTAGTTGCAAGTTATTGTGGGAAATGTTAAAGAACAACATCTTGAGTGGATAAGTACTGAGGCAGACATACTTGCTTCTGTGAATAATTGTAGATTTGATGCTGAACTGTGTCAAATAAGAAGTTGCTTTAACAAGCTTTATCCTAAAAAGAAATTAAGTAAACTGACTCCTGAGAATATTATGTGTGAGCATTTCAAGATAGGGTTACCTACAAAGCCTGGACAAGAAAGGAGCATGTTTTCCTATAAAAGGATTCTGAAATAACCATTCAGCTCCTTGCTGGAGAATACTATCTGAAATTCTCACCTATCTGTAGCTGTATGAGAAACATTACTCATGTGCTTGCTGTTTAGACGCCTCATTTCCAAAAGAGACAGGCACTTTTGTAGTGGCAAACTTGGGAGTTTCTTGTATCAGTGAGTGAGTGACCGTAGTCGTAGTATGGTCTAGAAGAGGGAGTGGTCGGACTGAGTGTCAAGAGATCTGAGATTTGCTCTGACATGATTGCAAAAACTTCTTGAAGTTTACAGCTTTGGTGTGTCTCAGCTTTACATTTCCCTTAGCTATAGACTGAGCAAGTAGGTCTGCAGGAAGAGAATTTAGTCAGGTAACACTGTTACATGAAAACAAATTTTTCTTCTGACAGCTTTTCAGCTTCCCAATTGAAATACAGGGCAGTTCCTTTATGTTCCTTTTCAAGGATTCCCTGGGTATAGGAGTGACTTTCCCTGTGTGGTATTCTGCCAGTAGGGAAGATCCTGTAATTTGCCAGGCTCTTAGCAAGTGATACACTGTTCCTACATACACAACTCTCTATTTGTGTTAAGACTGTTAGGTCCCTGAGTTGAAACTAGTGACCAAAATTATGACAGCAGTCTCCGTCATTTTGGTTTTTTAATTGCTTTGCTTGGTGTGCAGCCTTCAAGCAGTGCCATTTACAGAGTGGTGACTGTTTTGCAACCACAGCTGTTGGTTGGAAGGCTTTGCCATGACATATGGGTGGTACAGCTCTGCACAGCAGATAGGTTGTCGCTCACTGAAGGATGCTGTAACTTTGGAGCAAGTATGGAAACCTGGTGGCAGGCCGTGGAAGCCAAGCACCTGGGCTGCTCCAATGCGTGAGTCTTGCTTCTTGCCTGCACTGCATCATGTTGTGCTGAGAGCCTATTCAGCTTCCTCCATGCTGGCAGCAGCACGGCTAGAAAATGGTGATGCCTGAGGTGCAGCTTCTCCAAGTGGTCAATTCCTGTCTACAGCCTGCCTTGTGATGGATGCTCTTGTTTCATTGCCCTGTAGGTTTTTAACTCCTACTGTCTTCTGAAATGTTTTTCTATTATTTTCTGTGTCTGTGTAAAAACAATACAATTGGGGCTTGATTTTAATAAAGATTAACTTCTAGGAGTTATATGCTGTTGTTTTGATCTAGAGAATAGGCTCAATAGACAAGGGAGAATTGGACACAAATATGACATTATTTTCTGTTTTGAATGACAGCACAACCACTGATAAGTGGCAGCAAGCTGTTGGTTACTTTTCTGTGCCCAATTCCTCAGATAGGAAACTTAATGGTGCCAATAATGGTGAGATAGCCAGAACCTGGACCAAGAGGGTTTCAGTCTGCCAGTTAACAGTTTTCAGTTTATCAGTTACCGTTCCAATCCCCAAAGCACTCCACAACAGTGTAAAACCGTGAGGAAGAACCTTTGTGTAACAGCTTCTTTGAGTTTGTCACTTTGTAGAGCAGTAGCTCCATACTGGAAAGGTGTAATGTTTAAACACTGAAGAACGTTTTACATTTTGTTCTGAGTTGCAATGTGATCTGGAGGCCTGGTGAATTGGTTGTTCAAGGATCTGTCCAGTGCTGGAAAGCATCTTGCCACTTTGCTCACCCTCCCTCTTTTTTGTTTTCCTTTATGCAGTAACTTAAGTGAGAGCATTGCCTATAGGCCTTTTTCTGTCTATCAGTCCTATCCTAGACTATATTGCCGATATATTGGCAGCTACTTCTGGAGCTAGGAAGTGTAACCTTTCAGGTTGAGTGTGATCAAAGAGAAGGAAACCTCATAGGTAGTAAAAGTCTGAGAGGAATAAAGCAAGAAGAGAAAAGTTTGTTGCAGGCAACTTTCAGTCATCAGTTCGGGAATTAGCTGTACCTAGCATCTTGTTCTACTGAACTAGGGCAAGACCACCTCTAGCATAGCATCCTGTGCCCATATTTCCATCCTTTGATGTGGTGCTTAGCAAGATGTTTTTTGTTTTGTCAGTTTGGAATTGTGTCCTTCCTGTAGCATTTCTTTCCTGCCAACTGTCTTTCTTTTTCCATCACAAGGGTATGTGATTTATTTTTTTATAGTAACAAACAAATGGAGCATTACAATATTTTTCAAAGTGTTCAGTGACAGAATCTTTCCTGCTTCTTAATTTTTTATTAAAAACTACTTGTGCTAATAATGTAGCCCATGTTATTACAAGAAACAGATCCATGAATTAGATGCTTTGACTGAAATAGCCTTGAGGAGCTTCTGCTTACTTATCACTCCTTCCATCTTTTCTAGCTGTTGGTTTTCCAGGATTTTGACTAAGTACACTTGTCAAATTTTGGTTCACAGACTGCACCTATTGGTATATATTGGCAGCATGGCACAGAGAGTGTGGTAGGACACTTGCACATGATGAGGAGCTGTAGTGAAATGATTTTAGTTTAATACTTCATTGAAGTGTATACCAACTTTTTTTCTTCGTTGTTGATTGGACTGAAAATTCACAAGTGGTATCTTGTTTCTGCCCATAATAGACATAATCTGAAAATACTTTTTTGTTGTTTGCCATGAATTTGCTCAGTCTTTCACTGCCTTGAGACAGTTACAAACTTTCCCATTTTTTATTTTTATTGTTTGTATTATTCGGGCATTGGAATTGATACTCTGCATATTTGCATGTGCCCATTGCTTCATTTCCAGATGTTGATACAAAGACTTAACCATCACAGCATGCGAAGACAACACCATCTCTTGGGCTTGAAATACTGTAACCATGTGAGTAGGCTTCCCTGAATTAATTTTCTCAAATGAGGCCATGAACTCAGGAAAGACGGTTTACAGAATTTATGTAGCCTAACAGGCTTCTAATTCTTGGACCACTTATAAGGAAATGAGGCAGATAGAGCTAGCAATGTATTCACAATCTCAAATATTGAGGCTTTTTTCCCCAGAGGCTAACACAGCTATGTCTGTGTGCTTATATTTGTGAGGCAAAATAGAAGCCGTGTACTCTGTAGTAATGAATACACCAGAAAGAAGGGTAGTAGCACTGGTGTTTGTCTTCAAATTGAATAATTAAGGTTTAAAATAAAAATATTTTTTCCATCCACTGAAATTCTTCGGTGGAGGAGTATCATTGGAAACATTGTTTGTCATCCTCAATAACAAATAGGACCAGACAGAATCAGAAACTGTAATCAGCTCAGCGGAGGTAACTACCACCCACACCAAAAAATGTTGGCTTCAACCTCCAGCTTTCTGCACTTTTGTTCTTCAACAATTACAAAGCTCAAGGAGGAGGGAAAAGCAACCTCCAAGTCAGTCTTACATAATACTTTGTTTTGCAAGGGTTCTACGAATCATGTCAATACTGAGCCTCTAGTTTTTGGTAATTACATTGGAAATGCCCAGTTTGTACATAGTAATTCCAACTATAATTACCATGAAATTATATAACTACAAATTACACTGTCATGTGGATGGCCTAAATAAGCATGTGCAGTACCTGCTCTGTGATAACAAATTAGAATTACATGGTTGGTTAACTAGCAGTAATATGAGATTTTTGAAGTGGCCAACCAAGCTGGCTAGTTATGTGGGACGGAAGTGGCGAGGGGTAGAGGGGAAGGAGAGGATGATGAAGATAAGTTTGTTTCTTGATGCTTGGTTTTGATTTTCAAATAACAGATTATTTATCTTCTGATACTTCCTTACAGGGGAAAACAAGATTTCTAACTTGGAGTTTGTTTTTAATGGACATTTGTATTGAATCATTTGCTTGATCGCTGCTAGCTACCATATTTGTTCTCCTTGGTGCCTGCTACTGCTTGTGGGATATTGCCTGTTTGATTCTGATTTTTTGTGATTTTTAATTGAATGTGTTAGAAAAAGATTACTTTATTCTTTTTTCAAAGAGTATTTTTTTCTGTTTGCAGCAAAAAAAGTTAATGGAGAAAAGAGCTGGAGAGAGTATATACAGGTACAACCTTTTCCTTTTGTTAGTTTTTAGAGGAAAGGAAAAATTATGTCTGAATGTCATATATCCCAGAATCTTAAGGGTTGGAAGGTACCTCGAAAGATCATCTAGTCCAACTCCCCTGCCAGAGCAGGAGCACCTAGAGTTGGTCACAGAGGAACTCGTCCAGGTGGGTTTTGAATGTCTTCAGAGAAGGAAACTCAGCAGTCCTTCTAGGCAGCCTGTTCCAGTGCCTCCCTTACCCTCACAGTGGAGAAATTCTTCCTTGTATTTCTTTGGATCCTCTTGTGTTCCAGTTTATACCCATTGCCCTTTGACCTATTGTTGGACATCATTGACAAGAGCCTGGCTCCATCCTCCTGACACCCACCCTTTACATATTTGTAAACATTAATGAGATCACCTCTCAGTCTCCTCCAAGCTAAAGAGCCCCAGCTCCCTCAGCCTCTCATTGTAAGGGAGATGGTCCACTCCGTCATCTTTGTGGCCCTGTGCTGAACTCTATCTAGCAGCTCCCTGTCCTTCTTCAATTGAGGGGCCTAGAACTGGACGCAGTATTCCAGATGTGGTCTCACGAGGGTAGAGGGGAAGGAGAACCTCTCTTGATCCCCTAACCACAGCCCTTCTAATATACCCCAGGATGCCATTGGCCTTCTTGGCCACGGGGGTACATTGCTGTCATGGTCATCCTGCTGCCCACCAAGATTCCCAGCTCCCTTTTCCCTACTCTACTCTCTAAGTGTTCATTCCCCAACATGTACTACATCACAAAACAGGGTGTTCCCTGTGTCAGGATGCCCTTTCAAAACAACTGTACTGTAATTTTTCCTTAGAAACAAAATAGAAATAATAGATATTTCTCACTTTTTCTTATCTCTAATGTGACATGAGGGGAAGAAAGGCACACCTAAAAACCAGAAATGGTCATACTAGAACATTTGAAAGCTGAGCTAGTCTAGAAGTACAGCACTTCAAAACACAACCTAATGATGAATGCGGGCTCGTGGTTCCCGAATGGAGGAAGACTGCTGTTGCTAATAGTCTACTTTTATCATGGGATCAGAGGTACAACAGTGAAAAGCACAAAACTGATGATTCATAGTTTTCTGCACCAGGAGTGGTAGTGTACTTTCTGTAGTCATGCAGAAACGAAGATACTAATGAAAACAGCTTCTGCATCTCAGTAGACAGAGCATGGAGGAGGGAAGGAAGAGAACAAAACTTCCAGTTGAGTGCAGGACCCTCGAGAGGGGGAATATGGATGGAAAGTCCCCATCCTCTGATGTTGCTGCCGCTGCTTGCAGGCGGTTTTGTCACTGAAGCCCACGAGGTGGCAGCAGGGAAGAGTTGTCGTTACATGCGAGGCTGTTTGTCTTGCTGCTTTGGGGGTTGATTTGGGGTGGGGTTAGGGGGGAGAGAATACTACCATCAGAATCTGTCAAATGTGGATATTATTGTCTGACTGGACTCGTTTGTGAAACCAGTGTGTGAGAAGACTAAATCCATTTCTGTGATACGCTTGTTTCGAATTTATTTCATTGGTTTTTTACTCTGGCATATAGTAATCTGACAATGGAAAAGACTATGTCACTCAAGACTTAAAGTTCTTTTATTAATACTCAGAAGTTCCTCCTCTTCTAATGGTAATTGAATCTTCGTGCAAGGATCCTGGCAACTCTTCTTTTCATGAGGAAGAGTCACCACAGAGAAATGTGTAATTGAGAGCAAAACATTTGTCTCTTTTCACCCTAAGCCATATTACTTGCAGAAGTTGAGCTTTCTCCAGTTGACTTGAAATTTTTTTTCATGCCTTGATTTGTGGTTTCTTTGGCCTATCTCTGAATAAATTAGGTAGCTACTTACGTGAGGGGAACAATTCTCAGAGAGGTTTACCATCTCAGCTCTTTGCTCTTATCTAAGTTTTTCTGCAGAATCTCTTCCTTATCTAGCGTCCTCACTTCTGAGTGATACACATTTATAGAAGCAAGTACTTCCAGCTAAAGTTGGCCTTGTTTACATGCAATTTTAGCTCCAAGTGCACAGCTTTAATTCACAATTATTTATTTCTGACAGTCTTATTTGTTAGTCAGTACAAGTGACAGATGAAAACTGGTAGTATCAGGGTTAACCAGTATCTCCACAAACAGATTAGTAGTGGGCCCTAGACTATTCTTTGGAAATGGTCATCTTTGCTGGCCAACCCCAGACTTTCATAGAAATTCTTTCATAGAAATTCTTTCATTTAATTTGAGTTGATGTTTCGGTTACTTACATGTTGTACCATGTGGTGCTTATGAGTATGAATAATTATATTGAAAAGTTTTCCATTCTCAGACTCTCTTTTTCCTCTTCTTTATGTCACCTTTAAAGAATTAATTTTTCAGAAGGTGCTGACTGGGAATTTACTATCAGAGCAGTTTCTCATGACTGTTGTTTGGTATTTGAAACATCTCAGCTTCTGTGAGTTTGTGGTAATTTTGGTTGCAGTGAATGAAAATAATTCAACAATGAGCCTGTTTTTTTTTCAGCTGGCTAGGTGCTAAACTCTCAGTAAGGTCAAGGATTGAATCTGGGTAGTTTCAACTTGTTTAAGGCTACAAGATTCTGCAACATCATCATCCGAAGAAAGTTTTTGAACTCTGTTCAATCTTCATTACTCTTTCAAAATGGTGGCACAGTTCTCTGTTTACACTCTAGATCTGGGAGTATGTTACATTTACTTCCTAACCCAAAATTTTATCCACAGAGATTTAATAGACAGCTTCTTAAATTATGGGACCATGTAAATAACTGCAGAAAACATCCATGGTTTAATAATCCAAAAGTAAGATGAGGACATGAAGCATATTTCCCACTGATGCAACACTTTTCTGTTCTAGATGTACTCAGCGTGGTATAGTAGTTCCTTCCATGACTCAAGTTCATCAACAATCCAAATAACACAAATAGTTTATTCTTATTTAACTTAGTTTCATCTTACTTTGAGCCTAAATGTGACCAAAGCTACAAAGTTACCTGGTCCATTTGAAATTTAGTAAATTGAGAGAATAAAATCATAGAATAAAAAATGAACAGGGAACTTAGTAAATGGGAACAGAAACAGAGACAATGATGCTTCAGGACTCTCCTAGTTGGTATGTATCAGAGGACCAATTCTGTCCAGCCTCCTATGGAATAGGACCATTTGTCAGATAGAAGTATTTACATTCCTTGACAATTTTATACTGTATACTGTGCCAAACCCATGAATGACTAATTTTCATGCTGGATGAGATAACTATAAACAGCAAGGAACTGGCATTCTTTATTCACTTTGCAAATTGGTCTGAAGGTTACTATCTGACAGAACTCTTGCAAACAGCTTTAAAAAATAGCAAAATGCATGTAACTGTCACAGAAAGAGTAACTAGTGGCTAGCAATACTTACATTATTTCTAATGAACTAATACTTTTTATGCTCATTTGTTGCTCTTGTAGACCAACAATAATATTCTATATTTGTTCTTCTAATAATTACATTTTTCTGATTGTGACTGTCATTTTCATAGAGTCACTGTGTTTTCAAAAGCAGGTGAAAGAGTTAAGAATGTCTACAGATACCAGTCATCTGCTATTGCTTTAACACAGTAGATCTGTGGTGTGAAGGCTGGCATGACTAGGTTCAGAGCCTCGGTAGATAATAAGTGATGTTTTTCCCAGCTGAGAAACTTTATAAATGCAGTCAAGAGTTCTTGCTCATAATATAACCTCAGGGTTTTGGAACTCATAATTATTTTGATATATTCAAGGATTTTGTTGAGACTCTTCTCAGTCAGAGATGAGGATTTGTGTAAGACACACTGTTGAGTTTTGTGAAATAATTTTAAATTCTTAGTTTCTTATTATAAACTTCACTTCAAATTTGTCTGTGTTCTTATTTTTTAATCCCCATTCTTACCATGCACACAATTCTCTGCTGATCACTGCTTGCTACCAGATGCAAGTGCAGTTGCCAGGACTCTGAGCTAGCCTGCTGATAGAGTTAGAGAGGAAGTTCCCCTTTTGACAAGGGACAAGACTGTTTCCCAAAGAGTGTGCAGCCTATGTCATACAAGCACGTTGCCTGAGCTAGTGAGAGAAAGTTGGAATGGTCTCAGCTTATTGTAACACTACAGGATGCTTGGCAGCTCCTGTGGAAAGAGAGACATAGGAACATGAGAGAGTTTTCTGAGGTGGCTGCTGTACCTAATCCAAGGTAGCTCTGTGCTTAGGGAAGGATACTAATCATTTTAGCTAAGTGTATAATGAAGTATGCTTTAGAGAGGCTGGAAACTGAATAGCTGCCTGCTGATGAAAACAGTAGGTTTTTTAATGTGTTTAAAACTTGACTGTGTGAGTGAGCTTGACTTTACTGACTCACTGTGCATCACAAGATGTTTCATTTAAAAACTGCAAGAGTGAGATTTTTCTTTTTAAAGTCTGTAAAGACATAATTATTAATGCTTCAGAAAATTATTTATCAAATGTTCTGAAATATGTCTTAGTGATGAATCAGAAAAATATCTGAAGTTCGTGATTTATTCTGTAGACTTAGAATCAGCTCATGGCCTTAGATGAATGAGAATTCTCTGTTGGTTTCATGTTTTTAAGGTAACATTAGAAGGAATTGTCACTGTTTCAAGGAATGTGAACAAGTCCTCTATGGTTCAGATAAGTCAACCAAGCAGTTGTCTTTAGGTCTATGTGTTGTCTTGGCAAGATGAAATATTTTGAATTATCATCTCAAGGAGTCATGTGCTCCAGAAGATCTCTAACTTCTGAATCTGCAGTTAGGCAATCAGTAAAGTTCCTCAGTGAAGTATTTTATTAGCAGAGATTTTAAAGACAAGAAGTCTGAACAGTTACAACCTCTAACTGGATAAAATGTATGTTGTCAACATCTTTAACTAGTAACATAAGCATATTAAGTTTATTTTCCTTAGGGATGCCTGAAGAAAACCATGTCTTAGTATGGAGTAGGATATAACACTTCAAGTACTATGACTGGAAGTAGCTAGGGAATGTGCATTGCTTCTAGTGGGGTGCCTTTGACACTTGGCATTCAGCTTTACAATTAAGATAAAACTATAATGTTGTAGTTGACGGTTTTACTTTCCTGTCAATCTCGAATAGAGAAGAATGCTTACAACTCATCAGCTTAGGATTTATTAGTTCATTCAGTTGCATTTGTTGGAAAAGTCTCAGGAAGTTTAAGGATTAGACTGCAGAAAGAATTAGCATGTAACAGTATATGTTGATTCTAAAACGTTCAGTTGATTTATTAATGACTAATATACTGTAAAGCATTTTATAAAAGGTTATACATAAGTGGAACAGCTCATGCAAAGCCTTTACAATTTGTATTAGAATAAATACTTAGGCAGTAGTACAAAGAGTTATTTAAAATATTAAGGCAGTATCTAGTGCAAATTCTTCTGGTTTTTCTGGTTTTTGTTTTCCAGTAGGTTTTCAAGCGTATGGATTGGTGAAGCAGCCAAGTTCCTAAAGAGAATTCTGTTCCTGTTTTAGAGATTCCATAAAAATATTGCATATACTGGTGCTTCTGTTAATTCCATTAGGCTACGTGTAGAAGTTTTTTATGTATGGTCTGTTAGACAGGAGGAATAGGTTTTATGTGGCACAAAATGTTTCTAATGATACCATACCTACATAATAATGACACTGACCATTTGGAGATTCTTGTTTTGCTGACAGAATCTCTTGGCAGTCAGTAGCCTAGCAGAGCTTGTCTTTCCAAGATTTTCAGAGGCAAGGATTTTTTTTTTTTCAAGGGAGAGTATATATGTTTTGTGTTCATATACCTGTTAAAAATCAATCCCAAAGTCTAAAGTGTTGAATGTGTTTCTTCCTATTAACCAGGTTGGTGTTGCCTCCATCTGTATTTGCACCAGAATTATTTGTATGTGACTAAAGAACGTCTTTTATGTAGTTCATTTGTTCCATAATTGCTAAGTGAGACAACTAATCACCATGGAATCACAGAATGGATAGGGTTGGAAGGGACATCTAGAGATCAACCAGCCCAAACCCATGCTAAAGCAGGTTCACCTCAATCAGGTCATACAGGAACGTGTCCAGGCAGGTTTGAAGACGTCCAGAGAAGGAGACTCCACACTGTCTCTGAGTAGCCTGTGCCAGGGCTTCCTCACCCTCCCAGGAAAGAAGTTTCTCCTCATATTCAGGTGGAATTTCCTGTGTTCCATCTTGTGCTCATTAGCCCTTGTCCTGTCATTGGCACTGCAGAAAAAAGACCAACTTCTTGACATCTGCCTGGTGCTGGACTTGGTGACCTGTCCATGATTAACGCATAGATTTCCTTTTTAATATAAAAAATAACTAGCAAGAAGTTACTTTCGTTTAAATTGGTTTTATTTGTAACTTTATTTCTGTAATGAGCTCGACATTTGAAATGGTCTGCATTCCAATTAGGACTCTTTTGAGCATTCTGAGAAATTGATGAAAATAGTCAATTGCTTGAGATTTTTAGGGCTGAAACACAGCTTAAACTTAATGTTAAGACCATGAATTCAGTCAGCTAAATCTAATAGATTTAAACATTTACTTGATTTTCTGAATCAGGTTATGACAGCATTTACAACTTTATGGATTCTACCAATAGCTGAAGATTGATACAAAAACTAATGCACAAATAGTTGCATGTCTACTTCATATGGTGTGCTACTTTGCAAGTAAGTAGTAGAGTGCAACGATGCACTGGTTGGCTGTCCACCTGCAGTAGATGGAGACTTTCCATTGTACAATAGCTAGTTTTTTACTATTTCAAGATGGGATTTCTTTTTCTAGGTAGGGAATACTACTAACTCTGTGATAAAGAAAAAAGGCTCCAATTCAGTAAACAGCCACTTCTCTTTTTTTAATTAATGGCCCACTTACGACACAGAAATAAAACCATTGTTTGCTTTTAGGTTACACCAATCATTCATTAATAGTTGTGATGGTATATAGCTTGCCAGCCTCAAGCTTTTATGTATTCAGTTCTGGAAAGGAATTGTTGTGATGAAAAGAAAATTGAATCCTGGAAACTGTTTGGACAGTATTTGAAAAACAGAAACATTAGCAAATAAAGGAGTCCATTCATAAACCGAACATATAAGTGACTTTCTGTATTGCTGTTGGTTAGTGCTAAGGGCATACAGTCCAGAGAAGCTCTGTAAATTCCAAACAGAAGAGCGTTTGGGAAAAGCAAGCTTATTGTTCCAGTCCAGGAGGTAAATGTGATCATGCTGGCACATACTCCCAGTCCATTCTCTGTGTGTTCTTTCTAATGCTTATCGATTGCAGTTATTAAGAGTAGCTTAGAGTGAGACAGACGTTGCATTCTGTTAGTGATGTAAGCTCAAGTGACAAGTCAAAATAACAGAGTTGTCCAAATTACTATAAGACAATAAACATGATAGCTCGTCATTGACAGCACGTTAAATACTAATTTATCAAACTTTGAGTTTGAAAAGCTTTGACATGTGTCAAGATTCTGACTATTTAAAACCAATCTTCTACAAGAATTTCTTATGGACTGAAAGAGCAAATATTGTTTGCATAGCAAGCAAGTAAGACTATATTCAAAAAGAGTCTGTATTCAAAAAGCCCCAAAATTAGCTCTTGATGTACTCCCCAGATTTAATGTGGGCTATTATTTGAAAGTGTATAGCTAGCTCAAACCTTATTAATTGCCTTTTATTCGTTCAAGGCAAACGTTTCTAAAGGTACTGTCCAATTACAGCAATGGCAGTGAGATGAGAAAGGAATCAGTGTTCTCTAAGAGTTGCTAAATGCTGTATTTGCTCTGAAATGTGGAGCTTGTTTAAAAACAAAAGGGAAGAAACAGAATCTGTGCTGAAGAAGTAGTACTATTCAGATAACCCTTCTGAGAGGGAGGAAAGTGTATTTTTTAAGATGTTCCGATACTAAAACCCTTCTACTGCTGTTAAGAAAAATCTCTCTGACAGAGGATTTATCTTCTGCTAAACCTTAAGGGACTTGTTTTGACAGAGTCTTTATAGAAGATTTTCTCAGTAACTTCTGATTTGTTATAAAAGAGCAATTACTGCTTTGTCCTCAAGCACCTTTTTGATGCATATTTGTTAATAAACTTCATGTAAGTACATGAATGAAGAAGAAAAGCTGGTCAAAATTGTTTATTGTGAAATATCAGGAAGATTTGGATCTTCCTGCATCTTTTTCTAGCCCACAGGATACTTTGATTCTAGATTTCATTTAGTCTGGTATGTGGCCTGCTCAGCAATTTGTGGAAATGGATCCTACTTTCTCTTTATAGTGAACTGTATATTTTTGTTGCCGCTTCTGAGCATGGAGACATTTCCTTATGTTCAGAGTAATGCCCACTATTAGGCTTCAGTCTATTTTCTAGTAATTTGCACAGGTAAACAGAAAGTTGTGGTTTTACTAGTTAAACCACCTTTCTTGAAATGTGTTTGTGCCCCCTTTCAGAATCAAAGATAGTACTGACAGTTTACAGAGAACAGTTTAGCTCTATCAGTTTTCCCAGTTCTTATATGGACTCTGTGGCTGCAAACATGTGCTCAGCTTACAGAATAATCAAGGAAAATAGGGTTGCATTACCAATATTGTCTGGGTCAAATAAAAAGCTATCATGCTGTTTAGCTAAAAAGATCTTGGATCACATTCACTTGATTTCCCATTACTCTCCTGCCAAACTGTCTTGACCCTGATCTAGAGGAACTGTCTATGTACTTGACACTGTAGTTAATTCATCTGTTGGCTTCACTTCAGAAGACAAGTATGGCTGTTAACCAGTGTTGATACTAATGGAGTATTTTTTTCTTCTAATCCAAATACGAACAAAAATTATAGAACATCCTGGAGTGATACAAAAACTATATTTCAAAGGCAAGTCTAGCCTCTAAACCTCTTTGATTATTCTAACTACTTATTTTTAAATATTTTCCTTCATTCTAATGAGCGTGCTTAGCCTAAATAAACATTATCTGGGCTTATTGCACAGACTACCCAAACCATTTCAGGGCAAATCACACTACCTTCTCATAGAGCATAGTGTAATTTTTTCCCATGATAGTAGAGTCATGATGAAGAAGTTGCATAGATCCCTGTAGTTAAGGTCCTCTAAAATTTGTGAAAAATATACCCAGTTTGGGGACAGTTCTGCAATTAAGTAGTACAAATGCCACCCACAACTTGCATCTGTCTGTGACCCAACAAATAGCAGTAACAAATACTGTCCGTACTGAATTGCAGTTCTGGAGAATAAATAGTTCTGTTTCTTTTGACGAAGAGTATAGGTTATTTTTTCAAAAAAATATTGTATTTATTTTCAGCGAAGGATAATTTTGGTGATAAAGTCTTCCTGATATAGCAATCTAAGGCCAAAGAACCAATGAAGGCAATATTCTGCCCTTTGTTACAATTTTTTTATTTATCTCTGACTTTCTGCTTTTGAAGAAATAGTAGTTTCTGTCACTTAGAATTACAAACCTTATAGGAAACAGCTTACAGAGTTCATTCTGTTACAGTTGTCTAGACATCTCTTGAGGAAATGAACTTCTGGTAAAATACTAGGTGTTCCTCACTTCTGACAGTTCTGGAAATGTTCTGAGAAAAGCTGTCCCTGAACTAGTTTGAGAATTACTGTGATGCAGCGGAAAATGTATTATATAGATACATAAATACCTATGTTGAGTAAAAAGTGAACCATGACGAGAAACTTGCATTTTAGACTCTTCAGGAAAGATTCTCTAATTTTTATGAGGAAGTTAATAATGTCAAAGGAGGAGAAGTAGCCTCCATTTTTCTTTCCAGACACACTTGCTTTTAAAATTAAGAAAGCAACCCTCCTACAAAGGTCTATTAAAGTACTCTTGAGTGGATTTTTTGGGAAAGAATTAGAATGCTGTACATACATACTGCACACTAACGTCATACCAAGGCAGGTGCTCTCTTAGCTGTACTTTTTCTGTATCTACCATTTTTAGAAAAAACATGGTAACTTTCAGTGATAGTAATTAATCTTGACCCATTTGTTTTAATTTTGCTAACAAGTAATGTATGGTTGTCTAATATCTTAAGGAAGGAAGAGGTGAAGATAATGAATCCTATTTTTTTCTAGTTATATTTGTAATATGTGAAATCATATTTTTAAATAAGGAAAAAAATGCAGACATTTTTGAAGACGAAATGTCTGCTGTGTATTATGACCTTTGCAAACAGAGCTGTATAGAAATGCCAGTGAGTCAGTTGCAGCAGCAGAGACAGAATGTATTGTTTCCTTTTGTGGTCAAGATGGGCTAACAGGGAAACTGTAAATGCACGTAATGGACAGCTGTAACTGATGATCATGACCATTAGATCTAGTACTCTCAGAGCCTTTGCTAAGAAACAATGTAATATGGTTTTACTCTGTCTTCCTCCAAACTACGTGACTCTCGGTAGTCTTGGAGTCTTAATTTACTGCTTGATTTCTGTACTCTTGATTCTAGCCCTCAAATTCATTTTGCTCCACAAACACAGGACATTGAGATATACAGCAAATCTGTGCTAGTTTTAGTTTATGATGAGTGGTTTATTGCTTTTACAAATAAGCCAAAATCTAACCCAAATAATTCATGTTCAGAGCCCTTGGTACTGTGTAGACTCCTTTCTCTATAAAGTTAGAATACAGTGGTTCTGAAAGTCAGTCTGCCTGATTTCCCCCTCTAGGTACTAATTGCCACCTCTATGACATTACAGATCTTTTCAATAATAAAATCCAAATCAGAGCAGACATTTATTCCTGCACAAAGGCGCGCTTTTTTTCAGTGGTTTAATAGTTGCTTGATAGTTCAGCCCACCCATGATGAACAACCATGGATATTTTACTTTCATGCTGGCTTCCATGCTTAGCCAAAGTTTGCAAGAACCTAGCTTTCAGTCTTCTCAATTGCATTTTTTTCTTACTGTATATGATTATCCCTTTATTTACTGTTATTTTGAAGAAAAGCAAAGAGCTTTGTACGTAGGCTTGAGATTTGGTTGTCAGTATTAGATGTTACAGTTTCAAGACTATTTATAACTAACTCTGTTAGGTTCAGGTGCAATAGTAGAATGTTAAAAATCTCAAATATCTCTTTCCCACACATGATACAAAATCTAGGTTTGTTTTTTTTTTTTTCCTAAGCAGTACTTGATATTGAAACTCTAGGAGTGCAATCTTCTCAGTAGCAAATGAAGGTCAGATTCTGTGAATATTCTGTTTACTGGTTAAAAGCATGTTTGAAAACCTGAATGTGAGAGCAAATTTTCTCTGGATCTTCATTTACCTGTACCTAGGATCTACTGAAAGTTTGATCTTTCAGTGAGATCATGCTACATGCTTTGTATACACCCAGATCAAAGGACCATAAAAAGAAATCTCCAAGTTAAAATTCTTTACTCATAGCGACGTGTATGTGGCCACATACAAAAGCTGTTTACATGAGTGGCAGTGAAGAACTGAGTGGAAGGCCATGTATAGTCTTGATTTCAAGTAGTCTGCAACCTTTTTACTTTTGATCTCTTTCTGCCTCTTCCTTCAATCAACTCCCCCAGGTCTGCTCTGTTGAGAATGCTTAACAGCACAGCTGAGTTCCCAGAGGTCTTCCCTATCTGTGGCTCTTGTCAAATTGCCTGATTGGCCTGTCATGCCATCATCTATTTAATCTACCAATCTGCTCCCTATCTTTTGTCTTCTCAGTTACAGCTTTTCACTGTATGTTTTAAATAAAAAACCTGTTATTTTCTCTTAGGTGAATAATGGCACTGTTATAAATTTACTGCAACACAACCTTACTGTATAATGCTATTATATACAGAATATATATTACATAAACGTATTATATACAGGATAACCATCAAAAAGTACGAGAAGATTTATTGTATCTCATAATTTAAATCCAAACTTTAGAGTATTTCGGGAGATTACCAAATTGCTACAGGCAATATAACTTCATATACAGGTGGGTACTTGTAAGCAGCAGGAAGCTGTGAAGCCTGCTAAAACCAAAGACTTTAAATTGTCAGAGGTTTGATTAGCCTAAGAAGAAAACTGGAGCTCTGGTACAACAGAGTGCTTCAAAATGCTGAAATTTGTTACTGAAGAGAATTTAGTAAGTTCTCTTTGAAGACTTCTTTTGGAAAGTAAAGCTTGGTGTTTCTACAGCTAGTTTTCTATGCCCTGTATTGGCCATGTCAAAATTGTAGGATCCTATTACCAAAATATTAATTATTTCTGAGCTATACCTTAAAACTGTTTTCAGGGGAAATTGGGATTTCTTTTTCCTTTTAACATAATGTACAGAGTATTGGACACATTTACACTTGTCCAGTTTGGTCTTAGTTTGTACTACCTATGGTTGTCTTGATGAAGACCACTTCCACTAATGAATGACTGAGAGAAGAAAACCTTGCAGGCAGATTTTTCCAGTTTTTGCTATAGAGCTTTGGATTAGTCAAATTTCATTAAAAAATCTTTATGTTCCACCAAACAATTCCTTCTCACCATACAACCAAGAAACATAAAGTGTTTATCTATAGATTATACTTTAAGAAAAAAAAAAATTGTCTCTAATAGTTGGCCAATAGCAGGTGATCACATGTGATTTTATTAAAGAGAAAGAGAAAGATCAGTATTTGAGGCACTGCAAAAGTAATACATTATCTGTTTTGTTTCCTATCTCCTAACTCCCTCAGAATGAAAGAAAGGCAATCTATTGATCTAATGATGATTATGCACTTTAAGGACCACAATGTGAAACATAGAATATAAGCCTAAACATCAAGACACACCAATTTTGTGAGCTGAAAAGATTGTGGAGGTTGAGGTGTTTTTTAAATAGCATACAAAAGTAATGTTAAGAGCAAGAATTCAATTCTCCTGGTAATAGAGAAGACCCAAAAGTTCCTCTTATTCACAGTATAAAAGTCTGTATTCTTGGCTGTCATACTCCCCGATACGTGACAATGTGTAAAATGGGTTCTCACTATGCTAACAGTGGATCACTTTGGCTTGCTTTGCTGTTTCATTGTTTTGTTGTCAGAATTGATAGTTAGGGACACCTCTACCAAAAGTAGGCTGTATAATGAACTTATGCTTACCTACAGTATGTTTTTGTTGGAAAAATCAATTATTCTTTCTCGTGATGTTACTCCACTTGGTAACATAATCCTAAACTTGAGTTGCCTGCAAATTCAAGGTACATGTTTCACCCCAAGTATGAAACGAAATGCTGAGAGTGTTCTTAGTTTACATATTGCTCGGGTGGAACAGAGACATTTTCTGGATTAACATGCTTCAGTATAAAATTATTATGATATCGTATTAGGAAATAATTTCTCATACTGGAAGAGATGACTTTGCCCAGAAAGGAGAGCTGCTTGAGGTAACTGGAGAAAATGCACATATTTGGGATGGTGTAGTTTTTAATTTTAAGGCTTACTTTAATGTGTACAGCGATAACTCACTGTAATTGGGAGGAAGGCTTGTGTTCATCTTAGTGCTTGATGCAAACGAAGTTCCCAGTGAGGGACAACTGAATAAAAATTTGAAAGTTCCTTTTGAAGGACTGTTTTAGTTCATATCCCATTATCCAATATTGAGACTACTGGATATAAGTTCTTCATCAATTTGTGCATTAAAATAAGTAAGAATTAGACAGAATTGTCAATAAACCTTGCAACTAATTCCTTCCAACAGTCCTCTATTTTCCAAATTGAGCAGACCAATGTAATTGTTTGTCTTATTGTTCCTATTCATTCTGTAGGGCAAGGGAAGGAACGGTAATACTAGCAATGAAATTCCCTCACTTTGACTAGAGCAGAATAGGAGGAATTATTACTTTTGCTGTCTTTATGATAGCCTATCGATTTATAACGATGAACTTTTAAAATCTCTGCTTTCATGTAACACTCCTTTCTATATGTATCTGTATCCTTCTATAAACTCATTAGAGTTATATTCTGTAAACTCATTAGTTTATAGAACCACTGTAGGATAGCAGTGTGTTGAGAAAGCATCTTATTTTATTCATTTAAAAATAAATATTTTTTGTCTTTATATTTTGAATGAGCCTCAAATATCCAATCTAGAGATGTAAAAATGCATGTTAATGTTTTGTGAATTAAAAAAATAAAAGGAGGAATACGATTTAACTAAGAGCTTCTATTGGAAATGAAAAAATCTATCCTTAATCTCTAATTAAACAATTAGTTCATTTTATAGATGTAAGGTTACATGGGATCAAGACAGAAGCACTGGAGACAAACTGTAATATTACTTTTGTTTAGAGATAATTTCTCATTTTATAAGCAATTACTTTCCAGATGGTTGAGTCAGTCCATAAACTAGCAATTGCAAATGACACAGAAAGACTGATAATGTTGGACAGAGGTTGTTATTGGGCCATATTGGAGAGATAATGGGAGTTAGGAGAAAGTTTCCAGTGACAGAAAGTACAGTAGGTTTGCATCTCACACAACACTTTCTATTTTTTTTTACTTTGTTCTGACTAAGAATTGTATCTAGGTGAAATAGAGGTGGAGCACTTGAAAAATGTCTTTGTGAGAGGTAGTTGATAAATGGTATTGTGCATAGTTGGAATGGCTGTGCTCTCTTTAAGAAAGTAGTGTTCATAGAGCATTTAATATATCATGTAGATCCAGCCTTCAAGTGCTATGGACTTTGTATTGTGAAGTGAATAATAGCTACAGCTTGCTAGGGCAGCAGTTCAATGCAGGTCATGTATTTAGAGCACATGGCACTTGAGAGCTGAACTCAAAAGCTTAGCAGCAGACTTCCTGAAATCTGTCTGAGTGGCCTTGAACAATATTGAGTTCAATATTCAGAGCTCTTAGTTTCAAAAAACTTTTTTTGCCCTACAACATCTCTATGCTCTTGTGTAGAGCCAAAATTGTCAAGATGTTTACTGAATTGCTGTACATCCCAAATTGTTCCATACCTATGAGTTATGGTTCCTGGGAGCATCATTGAAAGGAGTCAGTATTCCAACACCTAAGGTGTTGCATCTGATATTTTCTGGAAAAGGCATTTAAAAAATACAAGTATACAGGAATAGTTCCTTCTGAAGGCATTTACCTGTGGAACACTATAGAGGTCTGGAACTGCCCTGTGGATCTTTATCCATTTGTTTTGTTATTGAAGTCTGAGTTTATGGTAGTGTCCTAGTCATTCTAGGTTTCCTTTGGTTAATATATTTTGAATTAATTTGACAGGAAATGTCTAGTCTTTTTTTTTTTTTTTTTTTTGTAATTTCAAGATTGAAATGAGTGTCCACATGCTTATCATTTCACTTGTCTAATCACGTAATTACCTTGTTCTAATTTTGAAAGTGGCCTAGTGTAGTGGAAGAAAAAAAAAATCAGAGTGGATGTTGCTAGTTCTGAAAACAGTGTTACTGTTTTGATTTTTAAAACTAAAATACGTAGTGTTTGCTCATGGTTTTGTATGAGGGCACTTTAGTTTTTATAATGTAAAATTATTTGGCAGCAATAAAGTTTAGTTAGTAAAGCTAAAAAATTGAAAGAGAAGCTAATGGAAAGTTTTTGTTTCTGTTCAATGTCCTGATCACGTAGCTACACTTGTCTTTTTGTGATGAGAGCCCTGAAAATTAGTAACTGTAACCAAGGAAACCCAAACAAAACCTTACAATATTCAAGCTTGTTTTGTTAGTATAGTATAATGAATGTACTTCAAATAATAACAAACACATTACTTTGATGTGTTCTTTGGTATTCTCTGCCTTAGTGTTGTAGTATACTTAATAATTTTTGAGGTCTGAAGGCCGCATCTGAGTAGAATTTTTAAGAGAAGGTAATTTCATGATAGCTCAGAAAAAATATGCTTCTCTCTGCATGAATAAAAAATATTTTTCTAAAGGTTCAATTACTTTAAAAAGCTATGAAACAGAATGAGGAACAAATTCATATTTGCTGTACATTTAAAATGTCCCTCTAAAATGAGTCTGGAAAGTGTTCTTGAGACAGAGTAGCAAGTTTGGACAAAGAAATGACAACATATTACAGAAATGGGGTATAATTTTGTTGTTGTTACACAGTAATATAATTTACAGCATGGATAAATGCTGATATCCTCTCCTAGAAATGGCATAACGGATCCCACGCTTGCTAAGTAGAAATATGTAAAATAATTATTTAGAGAGACATGTGTGCCATGACTGAGGGAAAGGGTTCAGGTTTTGTAGTGAGTGTGATGTTACGATACTCCAGGAGGAACATTTTCTGGATTCTTAAAGTCTTTGTTTACAAATCTGTGATCCTTTTTCTCCAAGGAATACAGTATGACCTAGATGTCAGCTGAAGATCATTAAAAATCTATTGATTAGCTATGCCTTAGAATATATTCTTTATGTATATTAGAAAAACGCTACACAGGGCAGCACTATGAGGTAGATCCCAGTAGTGGAATTTTGCATGTATGCCTTTGGACTTTTCACACAAAGACTTTTCCTGTTTTAATAATTTTATTTGTTTCAGTTTAAATCATGCCATGAGGACTGCTGTTCTGAATGCGTTCTCTCCAGACCTGTATGTTTGTAGAGTGGGTCTGCATAACTCGGTAAAAATAACTAAATAGCAGCAATACCATTGGGGATGCTTTACTTGAATAATCTGGATAGCGATAACTGGGTTTGAGAGGAAGAAAGATTAAGCATGAGGCTTGTGTAGTAGATAATTTCTTCATTTATGTATGGTGCAATAAATGGAATAGCCCAAAAGCAAGGAATGTATGTGGAAACTCATTCTATTTCTTTGTGGCTTTTGTTAACAGTTAATTATAGTTACTGTTGTTAATGAGTTACTTGCTGAGAATCAAACCAAATGAGAGTTTGCTACTGCTGTCATTTGTAGAGCAAAGTCCTGATCCTGCATTTGCTTGTGTCTACACAGACTGCCTCAATCTTTCTGAACCCCACAGTCCTTTTCCTGAGAGAAACTGCAGCATACAATCTCAGTGCTTTTAAAAAATGTGATTCTAAAAGGCTGAATTTCCTTAAAATAGTAATAAAACTTGGCCTACTTAAATTAAAGGCATGGCTCCTTTAAGCAAACACCTGCTTCATAGAAGATGTATGATGAATACAAGATTGGCGAAAAGAAATGCTTAAGTTATATTTGAGCTTTGTAACAATTCTACTTGCTATGGCCGAGGGCATACTAGCTATTGTACTGGTTGACCCAATAGTCAGCAGGTTTAATACAGTTCAGAAGGCAGGTTTTTAATATGGATGGTTACAAGTATTTGTCTTAAAATTAGCTGACTTTTTAAAAACAGGACTTTTATAGGTTATTGCTAGATAACATTGAATGCTACTCATTAAGTAAAATTTAACTTGGAAGGGTTATTTTGTTTGGAAAATTAGTCACAGCAGCACATGCTGTTACACTGTTTGGCTCCTGAGGATGACTATGTAAAGTAGATGCCAAAGGACATTTTATTATTGTGAAGCAGTGGGCTGCTGATTCTGAGATGGTTGACTTTTTCATTGCAAGCAGCAGGAGAAGGTGAGCCATCGTAAGTCTTAGTTGTGATATGAAGTGATTAAACATTTCCTTCTAGCTCTTAGTTGCCTGGCTAAATAAGTGTGCTGGGATCATTTCTTATTTTTTTCTCAACTAGCCATACATTCATTTCCACCTTTCTGAAACCTTTTACAGGTCCAGGGACAAATAAATCACTTCTAGTATATTCCCAGGACAGTCTCAACTAAAAAAAGCATATCAACATGAAGGACAATTGCAGTGTTGAGCTGTCATGCGGTCCCCAAAGGTACTATGAAAAATTGCAGCCAATAAAATAACATTTTTCAAAATATGACACTAGTCTTAAATTTATCATCTGCAATAAATGGGTTCTGGAGAGAATTTCTGTCTGCTTGAGTACAAACTGTTCTTCAAGCACTCAATAATAGATTATAGATGAATTGTATTATTAATTTGTAATAGAGTAAATGTTTTGCTTCAACAGTCACTTTCAGGAACTCAATAATTTTCTCTACTTTGTTATCATCTTAAAGATACTTCTCATAATTACAAAAAAAATTTTATTGAACTAAAGCTGTCATAAACCATAAAATCTGGTGTTAAAACAGAAATAGAAGTTTTAATTCAGCCTGCTATGCTTCAGTGAATGGTAAGTGTATGCAAATTTCCTATTGTCTGATTGTTCTTTAGAAAAGACCACAGCACTTAAAAAACTCACTGTGACTAGAACTGTCAGCCTAATGATTAAGAGGTAAATTCATCTTTAGCCCCATTTTTTAGATATTGAGCATGATATTAGCATCGATTTAATATGAATCTTCTATGGTGATGCTTAAAACAATCAAAACAAAAAAAGCAAGTGTGTACCTGCAGCTCCTAGAATCTGAACATGACTGTTATTTATATGCTCTTTATGCACTTGTATCTCCTGACGATGCAAACCAAGAGCATCATTAAATTAAAGGGATTTATATTCCCAATGAAGAGGTGAAAAGACTGCTCTGTGAGTATCTACTTCATAAATATGTTGACAGCAACTTTTGTCCTACTGTATGTTCTATTTTTCTTAATGGACTACAAGAGAAAGTCTGTCAATCATTTATATCTTTGTATTTTAAAAATAGTTACAATCTTGTGTGTAAGTCAGCTGCTGAAGGCTTTCTTGAAGAGATTTTTGGACAGAAAATGATGACTTCTTTGACAGTGGTACAACCCTTGAGGATATTCATTGCTAACAGAGCCAGTTACAGTGACTCTAAATATATTATTTTGCCAATCTTACTACTACAGAAATGCCCAATTCTTAGTGCCAGAGATGGTCATAAATTGAAATGGAGAAGAAAATTCTGAATTAATACTGTGCAGTATTAAGTTTCATGTAGTAGAGTAGCTTGCTTTATAATTCAGTTATAATATTATCTGAGTTAAGGGGAAATGCATTGGGGCCTCTAGTGTGCATAGTAAACTGATGTACTTCAGGTTCTAACTGCTCCAGTTATAACCAGTAAATGCATGCTGGTGGTAACCCCTTCACAACTAATCTCTCCTTCATTAGTGAGAGGCAATAACAACCAAAACAAAGTATAGAAGGACAGCAAAACCTGTAAAAAAAAAAAAAAAAGTAAATGTGATGTTGAACTGAGCACTAGAACAGTAGAACCAGACCTATCTGGACCCATCCTATGCAACCTGATCTAGGTTGACCTGTTTCCCAGGGGGTTGGACTAGATGATCTATAAAGGTTCCTTCCACCCCTACCATTCAATGATTCTATGCTGCAGCGTTCAGGAAAATGGGAATATGCCTTGAAATAGTTAAGGTGTACAAGCTAAGCAGTTTGAGCTCCAATACAGGGGAAAAAAATGCATTTACAACATTTTAGAAGCAGACAAGTATTTTCAGTTGTTTTAAGGAGCACTGGAACAGTATCCTTTAGAGACATTCAAAACCCACCTGGACGAGTTCCTGTTGGGACCTGTTCTAGGTGGCCCTGCTCTGGCACTAGGTGATCTTTCAATGTCTCTTCCAACCCTTAGGATTCTATAAATCTTGAGACATTTTCTGTCTCTTGTTCCTGCTCCCATCTTTTGTCTGTAGTTCTTTTATCTGATTTTTTTTTTTTCTACTCAGAGCAAAATATGCAATAATTGGTTTTGCTGGGTTTTTTAAATTATTTTTTTAACCATTTTTATTATTTTAACTGTATAAACTAGTTATGATGTTAAGGAAATGTGACATATCATTAAACAACACTTTGGGGTTTTCCTTATATGGTACGGCAAGATATTCACGCATTTGTAAAGGTGAGTAATGTAAGAGGATGTTAGGATAATAGACTTCAGTTGTGATCAAAGGAAAAACCTGGTTTTGTAAGAGCCTAACACATACTTCAGTTGTCTTTTGTCCTTGAGAAGTTGAACCATTAGTCCAAAACTCACCGAGTATATATGTATGTATAGCTGCGAATGTGTCAGAGGAGTCTAGGAAATGCATGTGTTTTGCAGCATCTTTGGATTAAAGGCAGATAAGAATTTGTGCTACAAGTGTTGCAGAGCCAGGGTTTTGTTTAGTGCAGGTTTTATTCAGCTCTTTGCAACTGGTTACAAAGAACTACACTAAAAGCAAATTGGCACAAAAGATAATTACTTTTTGCGGGACCCTTATGACAAGGCCCTTTGAATTTCTCACTTACCTGCTTGTATGGAGTGTCATTTCTTCACGTGGTGTAGCTTACACAGGCAAACATAGGAGTTCACTTTTTAACAAATCTCAGACAATTTCAAAAACGAATTAATAGCACTGAACTAAGACATCACAATATGCTGAAGTGTAGAACTTTAGAAGTGTGGAAAGCAAAGTTTTTGTTTGTTTCTGCTGGTAGAAAGAAGGGGAAAAAAGATTCCAAGGGTTGGTCATTTCTGGGACCTTGTCATATGTCACTGTATATTGTTTCAAACCTGCCTCCTATGCACGTGGACAATTTCTTTTGAAATTACCATCATCTTATTTCCAAATGATATCCATCCCATTTCTACTCTTAAGTGCAAGTTAGTTTTACTGTAAATGTCATCACATTTCAGCCTGCACAAAATTATTGGACCGGGTCACTTGTTTTCTGTTTCTCAAGCTGTATTCAGATGGTGATGTCTGTTTTCTATCTGGCTGAGCTGCTGTGTATTCTCATCCTGAAAAGGTGCCAGAATTTCTGCTAGAAATAAATCGTGATAGTACACAGCAGATACAATATTGTATGTCAGTACTGAGACCTAGCAAAATGCTATCACAATTCTAAGTCATGCTTATTTCCTTTTCTGTGAAAACATTGTAGCAAAATGTTGACCAACAGGTGATGTGAATGCAAGCTGACATAGGAACACAACTCTAGTCCAAGAGTGCCATGAGTCCAAGGCACTCATTTTGTTGAATAGACGTGGTTTCACTTAAACTTTAAGTTACCATGTGTGCAGGATTTAGAAGGAATGCTAGTCTTTTGTTCACACCTGTAGTGGATTAAGGTTGCAGTATGGAAAAAGTAGTCTCAGCACTTTTAGTGGAGAAACCAGATACAGACATGAACTGCTCAGAAACTGTGTGGCCTTCAGCAAATGCTTTATAGATATATCTCTTAGGTGGAAGAAAAATCAGATTTGCATTAGTCTTTTATGTTAAAGGTATCTTAAACATATTTGCAAGAGGTTGAGACCACATTCAAAAGACACTTACTATAGGTAAGCTGATGTGCAAGGATGCATTTGTGTCCCAGAACCCTCAGTTCCCAAAGTGCAAACTAATTGAATACCATCAATAAGTTCATTGTTATAGAGATCTTAATCTATTCCCCTTGATGGGTGAAAGTTCGGGCAGAAATGAAAGCTAGTTGAGGATTCTGCAGTTAAATTCATCTGGATGAAAGCCAAATCATGGTGTGCATTTCTTGCAATACTACAAACACTGAACATAATGTTATCACCAGTTGGTTCAAGCAGTGTTATTTTTTGTGTGATGAAAATATTCCTGAGTACTCTCATTAAGGAATAAGAGTCATATTGAGTTTACAAGGCAAGCATACTAAGTGGATAAACTGTGAAGGAACTGAGGTTATTATTGATTAGAATAGATTGCTTAGAAACTTTAGAAGTTCTTTCATGAAAATTGTTCCTGTTTAGGGACTGAGTGGAAATATGTTGGGATATGTGGTTGGAGGCTGTTTGAAATGGCTTCATCTGCACTGCAGCTACTCTTCAGAAGGAAAAGAGCATGCCAACAGAACTGTAGTGCTTGATTTCAGTTGTAGCACACTTTTTTTTTTTTTTGGTCATGGAAAAGCTACACACTTTTAACAAAGAACCTTCTTTATAATGGGTTTGGTTTTCACTGTACCTTCCAACTCCTACCATTCTGTGATTCTATGATTCTATGATGAAATACAAAGTAAGCAAAAGCAAAAGAAACAACAGTGAGGACTAGCAACTGTCCTTGTACCTGTACCTTGAGTACAAATTATTTCACTCTAATGAGAAATGCTGTCAATTTCTGCAAGGTGGGAAGTAAGACAACCTTACTTAAGAGTACATTAGTTGAAGAAGGCTGCTGCAGAGAGCCTAAACATAGTTCTGACACTCTATGGATGTGAGGAACCACAGTGACTGGTGATTATTTTCCCCTGCCTCTGTTTTCAAAATTAAACCAAATAGGTAAGCAATTAGGTAATAAAGACACACACTTTTCCCTTTATTAAATTATAAATATTAAAGTAAATTTCTTTATATAAGGTTGACATAGCCACCTGGAATATGAAAATTCCTTTAGCTTGATAATTGAGCTTTTCCCCAACCACTCTTCCTGTTGCATATCAGCTTGGAAAAACAGGGAAGCATACTGCCTGTGCACATCATGCATTTTCTAGGTTGTTACTGTTTCCTCATACAGTGACTGGATGGAAAATTACATAAAGACTCATTAAAATAAGTCTGAGTGACTTTTGAGAATAGCCACATTCAACTTTATATGTTTGTCTTGATAGCATGTTCATACATGACACAGATTTATCTAAAATGTGTAACTATGCATATATTTTAGTGCTCAGATTATTGGATTTGAATATTTTGAATAGCTGGAAAAATGGTAAAAACTTTGGGTTTTAATTGATATTTCCTATTGGGAGGGTTAAAATTAAAATAAGCCATTTGGCAGTATTTTCCTATGACATTGTTGTGAAATATTTTGGTAACAGTCTGCTTGTAAGGTAAATTTCCTGGATGTTCATTTGCAGCCATTTTGTGCTGTTAAATACAGTTACTGTATTCCACCATTGCCTTTGCAATAACTATTGGGTTTGGCGACCTGCTCTTTATCTCCTCAGACAACTTGAAAGGAGGAAGAGGAATTCACAAAGCGTTGTTTTCCTTTGATACAGCTGGCTCCATGGAGCAGAGAGGAATGTTAAAAACAGGTGTATCACAGATTTCACCAGACGTTCTTGTTATATTCTTTTGGCTCAATAAATGGGTTTCAGATATCCATAAAGCTTAACTCCACTCATCTGAATAAGACAATATTCTATGCAGAATGAGTCTGAACATAATGTCATGAGAAGACATTAAAAAATACTAGTTTTCTTCTTGTATTGGAAATGTTAAATATTCCAGTTTGAAGCAGCTTTTTATTTAATAGTTTGTAATATGTGTATCCTACTCGTAATGAGAGAAGGAAAATAGCGGTAATCTGTTGAGGAAATTAATGTGATAGTAGTTTTTGTTTGTAAACTGCACCTGGTAGAAGTATAGACTACTGAAGCATTTTCATGCGTGGCATGAGGGAATAGCAGTAGTGGAGAAGATGGCCCTCTGAAAAAATAGAAGGTTTCTGTGGGAATTGCTTTCTATATGAACCACAATCCTTAAACAGAGTTCCGTCAACCTTTTTGTTATACCATAGAGCAAATTGAATCTATAGAAAGCAGATAATTTAGGTACACCATAGGGAAGAGGCAGTGGCAGGAAATAAATAAGTTGCAGAAATTTCAGTTCATTGCCAGCCCATCGTAAAATTGGTGTTTGGAGTTCTGGTTTTAGTTGAAAAAAATCTGTTTCGTTCCTTGGATATGAGACCAAAATTTATATCTCTAGTCCAAACAGAGTAATATATAGTACAATTGTTCTTATGTTTATTGTGTTTTTCCTACAAGCATGGAATGCATAAGGATCTCACAAGGTTGTTGTCTCGGCACAGGTACAGTTGTTACCTTAGCCAACCAGTATGTAAAACTGAATAATGTACATTGCCTCTGTGACTATCATAAGTCACAGAGCACAGGACCTACTTTCAGTGATTGTCTTCCAATAAAATCATGTGATCCCTTGAGGGCTGCAGTTTGGAGCACAGTAAACTGCTTATTGTCAGTGTGCTGCTGAGGAAGGATCTGTTTTATGCTTTCAGTCAGATCTGATGCAACAGTTGCTCCCCATTTCCTTATGCATGCCCTACTGAATGTGATTTAAGCGCCCACTTAAAACCTCTAAGGAACTACTGCACTAATCAGAATTTCTGCCATGTCCAATTCCTAAGTAGAGCAATAGTAGCAAATGACATGCTACCAAATAACATGCTACCACATGTAATGGGAAAAAAAAAGCAAATCAGTGCTTTCAGGATTCCATCTATATCCCCATTTGTCCATCTCTGTCAAGATAGAACATATTTTTAATTTGGTTATTAAAAACAATTTATTGGTCTGCATGTCTGGTTAGTCTGATGTTGCACTTTAGAAGTTACTGATTCCCACATCACTTACTTTGGGTTATGTATTTCATGATTGAACATTTATTTAATAGTATTGTTATGTGTTCCATGAATTACTTTTGGGAGAAAGTGTTTGTGGGTGTGAGAAGTATGTGGGTGCTTCCATGTGTGAGGTCAAGATTGCTACTGAGATTACTTATATCTGTTGCATATGGATGTTGTACATGCAAAGTTGAAATGTGGGGGTGTGTGACAGTTAAAAATCTGTCTGCTTTCAGAGGCCGATAGCTGCTCTCAGCAAAAACCACTGGTTTCTCATTCTCTGGGCAGTGTAGAAGTTGCATCTGAGCTTAGTTTTCTATGCGTTTATTTCTTTATTTTGGACTTAGATGAACTTCCAAATTCTAACATGTGTCCTGATAGCCGTAATTTTGTTCATACTCAAAGCTTTGCATAATTTCTGTAAGTCAGCTCAAAGTCATTAAAAGATTGACTGTAGTTCATTCCAGTTGGTAAATATCTGTGACTTCAACTCTATGATGCATACAAGCAAGAAAAGTACTGTAGTTAAAGATTCCATAGAGTATCACTGAATTCTAGGTTTGCATTCATTATAATTAATTGCCATTCTGTACTTGTAACACAAATGTATCCTTTACATACTGTGCTTGGTTCTCATTAGGCCTTTGTAGAAGGGAGAGCTTTGAAACTTACCATAGATAAAGAAGCAGATAATGGCATATTGATTCACGTTGGAAACACATTTTCATCTCATGAAGCTGAGATACTACAGAGGTAACTGCAGATCATAGCACACTGCCACCAAGAAACCAGCTTAACACTAACAGTGAAGGAAGTAGATGGTTAGTGGGCTCAAATGTCTTACCTGATCCCCTTCTAGTTACTTCAAACATGAATAAGATTTTATTTTTATGCATTATTACTGAGCACTTGCGTAAATTTTATAGCTAAGTCATTGTGGCTGGTTGTAACTCATCCAATTAGGCTTTTAGTCTTTTGTAGAGTGTGCAAATGTATCATTTTATGTTGTATTACTTTGCTCCATGGAAACCAAAGAAACTTGAGCTTTTAATGATTTTACATTTAATGTGCCTACTTCTGAGTGTGGCTGATAGCACCTGACCTTTAGAGCTGAACTTAAGGCCGAGGCTGTGGTACAGTAACTTCTTGGTCTAAAGCAGGTTACAACTGTTTATTCTGGATGATATGATTTGGGCTTGTTATTCTTTGATGTTTTGGAGTTGAGGCTATTTTTTTTTTTTTTTTTTTGCTTTCTTTAAATGACGAGTATATTCGGAGAATCACTTTGACTCTGAACTTCAGTTACTGTGTTAGCAATGTGGAATTGTCTGAGAATTGATGTTATGAATGAGCTTGCTGCCGACGTGGTTATAGACCTTTATATCTGCCCTTGTCACAGATACATGGAAGTAAACGTGGGTTAACCATCCTCAGTTACTTTAACAAATGAGCCCTAATTGTGCAGCTCTTACACATTCTCTCAGATGTACCTCAAATGAAGGGGGGATTGATTTTTATTATCAGATATGCTGTCTATTTGGATTATCATTTGCTTTTGCCTTTTTGAGTTTTTAGCCTTCTCTACTACTTTCTAGATTTTGGGTTTTTTTTTAATTTTTAAACCAACAGTATTCACCAACCTTTGTTACAACTACTCCCTCCCCCCTGCTGAAAGGGGAAAAAAATATCTAGATGTTTTTGTTCGGGTGATAAGTTTCAAGTTTATACATAAATATATGCAGTAAGAAAAATAATGAATGCTGATTTTAAAAAAGATTTTTCATGCTTTATGGGTTAAGTAATGACCAGATCTGTGAGAAAACCAGAGTTGATAGGACATAGAATTGCAAATCTGACCATGTGTAGTATGGCTGGAGGAAGGGAGTTTATTTTACTCTGAGGCATTTGATTCAGACTTCAGTAATACAGGACACCAGACTTAGGTTGTCCTGTCATTTTACAGTAGAATAGATAACCTAATATTTTCAAATTAAATATTTTGTCTTGGAGGAGGGGGGGAGTTGCTCATAGAAACATAGCTAAACAAATATGTAGTATTTCTGTCTTTTTTGCTGAAAGGTCAAATCCTGTTTCATGTGATAAGTGTATTTGTGCTTCAAAATCATCACAAACTGGTCCCTGCTTCTCTTTTACCTTGCTGACTAATGATTTTTGAAGACAGTTTTTTTCCTAGGTGTTCATACCAATTTATTGTGTCACAAGAGGATCTGGAATCTTTCCTAAAACATGACTTTTTGAAATTCTGGCAAACACTGACTTAGCTTTTTTTTTTTTCCCTCCAGTTCAGTACTTGTTCTAGTCTATACATTTCTTCAGCCAAATGGCAGAATAATCTGTATAGCTGATTCTAGTGTTCATGTAGCAGACTGTGATTCTGCAGCTAGCTTTTTGAAAGCTTGCAGTGTTTGATGAGGTGCAACAGAAATAAATTTCTCTTATAATGCATATATATTGTAACCTGTAAATCTCTGTTGTGACTGAAATGAGGCTGATTTGAGAGCAGGCAGTGAAGGAAATTCATCTTATGAACCTTTAGGTGCTAGCATTGGTAACATTTACATTTGTACTGCTTATATAGGTTTTCTTTGTAGTCAGCAGAAACAAGTAGGCACTTCTAGGCTATAATTCATTTTTTCCACTTAGGCTTTCCAAATAAGTCAGTATATCATATTGTAGAAGTCCCTATGCTACTGGAGCTAGATCATACCAAGCCTTGAAGAATAGTATATGCAAGCATTATAAATTTCAAACCTTTGTCTGTCTGTATTTCTGCAAAACAGCTTTGCAAAATGCTAGAGCTGTGTTCTGTAGCTACCTTACAGTTTTGATACAGGCATACTACAAATGTCTATGGTAAAGAGAGACTGCTGATCTGTGTTAAGGATTGATTGCTGGCAGAGCTTTGCCACCAAACCTGTGTGGGATAAACACCATTTACACACCACCATCACCAACAACATTTTGTCTTGATGATGCAGCTTCTGTCAGTTCCCTGAATACAATAAGCTACAAAAGTGAAAATATTCATAGTGTTATAACTGCCACTGTGCTACAGGTTTTGCTGATGTAGTTGCAAAATAAAAAGGAAAAAAATCACACCTCTAACCAGCAGAGCTACATGGGCAAAAGTTTCTCAAGTAGTCCTGGACTCATTCGGGAATAGGTGTAATAGAAATCTCACAGTATGAGCCATTCTTCATCTCTTTCAACCTAAATTGAATAAAGTGAAAGTAACTAAATGTATTTCCACTACTCATGGTCTAAATATAGCTGGAACAGCTCATGATAATTTTACATCATACACATAGAGAGCTTTGGTCAAATCAAAACATAAATCCTTTTCCTCATTTCCAAACTAATCTATACCACACATAGCTATGATTTCTTCAAGCCCTCTTGCAAGCCTCTTTCAATTTAAATGTGTGTATCTCTTCCTGCTGTCCTTAAAATGAAATCAGAGGATTGCACATGAACTATGTAAACCCTGAACATTTGCCTGTAGTGTTACGTGTTATCTACAGAACACTAATAACCCTTCCAATATTGCTTTGATACTGCACAGTTTAGGTTAGTTGTGTGTGACAGTTTTTGTGATACAGCTTTATTACAATTCTGTCTATGGAGTTTTGTTTTGTGGTTGTGGGAAGAGAACTATTTGAAGAGACAGATGTTTCAAAACTGTCATAATTGATTAATAGGCTTTTCTCCCTTTATCTCTTCTGTTACCATTGCAAACTCATTCACAAAAGACCCCAAGCTAGCCAGAGATACTAATAAAGAAAAGATGCCATCTAGATTTTGTTAAGTGCTTAGCAGCCAGGAGGTGTCACAGACACTAGCTTGCTTATATTTTCAACAAGACGTGAGCAGATCACATCGAAATGCAGGCACTCAAAAATTTGACCTTTTACTTTAAGCTGAGAATTATGACATTTAAAGACATTTCACTCTGAAAGCAAATACTGATCTAAAATGATACTTCCAATATTGACAAAACGTTGCTCAACTACTTAACCGAAAACTTCCACTTATTTGTTTTAGCTGAGTTCTCATTGCTTTTACATTATTATAGTAAAAATGGCGTTCTTCTGTTTTCTGAGCATGCCTGGTTCCTGCAATTACACTTAAATGTCTTCTGATCAGCTTTAGAGCCACAAACAGTCCAATAAAATATTAACTTCATGATATGTAAGGTATACTAATGTGTACTTCTTGAGAGCCTTCATTCACTAAGGCTTTCTCTAAAAATTGTCAATTATGAGAATTTTATCTGCAGCAGACTTACTTCAACCTGTCAAATTAATAAAATGTAAGCATGGTTAAGTTTAAAATATTTTTTTCAGAATGCAAGCTTTTACTATATTGTGACATGATGCAGAATGCAGGTAATTTATCATCATTGCAGAGTCCTGCAATGAGTTGTACAGTATTGCAGAACACCATTAAACTCTTAAGTGTTGTTTTATATGTGTGTTTCAGATGGTCTTGGGCTGCAAGGCAAGGAACCCTTGTTTTTTCCCCACTGCTGGTCAGCTCTCTGATGACAGTATCATTGTTCTATAAATCTGATATAAATAGTTAAGCCTTCACAAAGATGTTTCTCAAAAAAAAAGGTGATTTGACTATATTGTTATCAATTTCATTATGATATTTGCTTCGTGGTTTTAGGATCTCATACCAAAAAGCAAGGAAATTCAGTATTCAAATTCAGTAGCTGCAAAATCTATTTTCACACTTAAAAATTTCCTCGAAGGCAAGAAAAAAAAAATCAGTAATAGAGAAATTAGAATTCAACACTCCTCACCATTAACTTAATAAACATTTTAAACTTAATTTTGGGTCTTCCTTTGCTTCAGTAATCAGACTGCCTAGATTTGGAAGCACCTTGTGCTTTTGCCTGTTTATGCATATTTTGGCATTAGGTGGAAATGTAGAAATGTACAAACCTGAACACCTCACTTTGTCTTCAGTGAAGTTTTCATACTGGAGGTGATGCTGATATGCTAATCACCAGTTGCTTAGGTTATACAGGAGACTATATAACGATAACATGCGAAAGCTCAGAGAGTTTGTGTTCAGGTTTGTGTATGAATCAGAAATGCTGTTTTTTCCTGGATCCAAATTATTTTCATAGTTATGCATAACTGTTATGCTAACAGTTTGAGGAAATATTCTGATTTTTCCAATTAGACTAGCCCTAAAAGACACTGAAATTGTGTTACTGAAGGTAAGAACAAAGTTCATAATTTTTTTTAAATAATTAGGTCTCGTGTTATTCCTTACAACGCCACCAGGAGGTTTTGTGGGATCGTGATTTAACATTTGATCAAAACAAACATCTAATTTGCATCTAATTTGTTCTGCTTTTATGTATCAAGACCAAGCTTGTAGCAAGTGGTAAGCACTGCCAATGTACAAGAAAGGGAGCTCTTGTGTTACAGAAATCACTATTAAATATGTCGAGAAGCTTGGAAAAGACAGTAACTTTGTTCCCAACCTGAGAGAAGGGAAACTGCAGGAAAAAAGCCCTAGTATTCATACACTGACTAATACTTACTGAGTGGTGATTTTGCCCATTGAATTATACAAAAAAAAAAAAAAAAAACCCAAAAAAACCTATTCCATCCATAATCTCTAAGTTATAGCCTATTTTGAAGTTGATAAAAATATGTATTGAATGACAGTGGATTTATGCACATAGCGAAAACTAGTCTTCTAGGTGGTGTGTTTGGTTTTAGGCTTGGGGTTTGTTTTAGTGGTTTTGGTTTGTTTGGAGGGTTTTTTGCATTAATATCAGACTCTAGGCTTCTTGTAATAATGGTAATTCAGGTGTCTGTGAAAATTTCCTATCCTTTTTTGAGACATACACAGCTCTTTAGTTTTGTTTATGAAGATAAAAATGTTAAAGCAGCACTGACATTTAGCCTGTTTCTTGAACAGGTGTGTATCCTAGTAAATGACAGCAAAGCCACAACACAAGAAGAAAATGTGGTGAAATTTCAGTGTCATTAGTGTTATTTCATTCCTCTTTTAGAGTGAAATTGGGGATAACAGAATTTTGGCAGTTTGGCAGTAGTTATCTGTATACAGTTTAAAACACTTCAAGGAGCTTGGTTGTATGCGTCTGTTATGTTTTTTCTTCTGCTGCTGTGGAAAAAACAAAAGATGCAACAATTCTGAAATGTTCTGATCGGAAAATAATTGCACAATTACACTGGAAGTAATTTCTCATACAGTTTTCCCAGAATTTCTTAATGGTAGAAAACAAATCAGAAAGCAGGCAGATACCTAAAAATGAGTAAGAGTAGGACATCTTATGTTAATCTTGAAAGTCTGAATTTGTTTTTACACTTATAAAGTCTTTTTGTCAATTCTTAGTTCACCAGAACACGTTTTTCAATCTGTCACAGTGAAAAATGAAAGTTAGCATTTCTTTTCAAAGATGGTAGTATTATAAAGACTCTGACTGGGATCTGTTGACAAAGAATGAATTAAAGGATCTATACCATAAATTCAGGGCTCACACCAGTCTAGCTAGACATATTTCTAATGGGGAGTATGACAAGCGAAGGATCTACATTGAGGTAAAAGCCAAATGCTCAAAGGCCACATTGTATGGAGTATAGTCTCAAGTATCCATTTCTATTAGCCTTTGGTCTCAAGGAAAGTTTTTGATGAGTCTTGTATAATCTTTGAACGCTTTTACAGGGCAACAGGAAAGACTATAACTTAAACACCAATGTGTTTTAAAAAATAGGATTTGTAACGTGTTTGGCATTTTGAAGCTTTGGATTTACATTTTCAGAATTTTTTTAACAGGCATATACCGTATCTGTTCTTCCCAATTGAAATTAATAACTACTTTGTCCCTTATATCTTGGTAGCTAATATGTGAAAGTGGTATGGGAATTGGTGAGTTTTTCCTCTCTGTTTCCCTTCCAGAGAGTAAACATAAATGCTTTTCACCCTGTCTCCTGGTGTTGTTTAAATTGCTAGCGGCTCTTAAAGTCTATTCTGCATATAAGGGAGAAGTAAACCCGTAAAAGCTGCTGGCTATTTCTCATTATGCATATCACATGTATGTGAGTGGATAAGTTTTGTTTCTTTCTCTGTGTGTATTTTTGGTTTTGGCTTGTGATCCCAGACTGCTTTTCAAACACAAAAACAGCAACAGTAGGTTGTTAGGTTTCTTTTAGTACTATAGTACAGCACTAGGAAGTAAACTCAAATACCTGTGTAGGGTGGAGAAATGAATAAACTTTGTCAAAGCTTGAAATGGGCTTTGCAGTGCCATAGAGACACAGAAATTAGCAATTTTTTCCTTTTCTATCTGCAAAGGCTAAGATCAGCAATGAATCACTTCACATTTGGTAAGCTTCTCTCCTCTCATTATTTTTAGTATTAATCTTTCTTTGATTTTCTTTCAATTTTTGTCTGTGTTGCAATTTCTGCTTTGTTGGGTTCAGGAGCTGGGGAGTGGGGGTGGAGGAGGAGGAGTTTGGATTGGATGATATTGTAAAGATATTTCGCTTTGGACTTTAGGAAATGGAGCACAATACATATAAATTCTAAACCAACACCTGTCCCTCTCCATTTTAAGAATAATTTAAAAATTATACTTACTATACAGTTTGGATAGTTTTCTGAAGCATGCAAGCTTGCATTCTGCATGTCCTTCTTAGCTGACGGATTGCATGTTTTATGTTTGTTCACTGCCTGGCACTATGGATACAAATACTAATCAGTTGAAAACAATTTTAAAATGGAACCATGTCACACATTTCAGAAAGTGTTTGAAAAGGAACGAAAGACAACCTGTTTTTAATCGGTACAGTGAAGTACTTTCTAAAATGTCTGTCTTGATGCTGTACGGTAGCCCACTCTAAAGCGGGAGTCTGTCATGGTTAACCCTGCCAGAACCGTGGGCTGCTGACAAGGAGAACATGTTGTGGTGGCAACTCTGCCATCTAGCAAGAATAAAATATGCTCACTTTCTGTCATTGTGGCTGGCTTTATGCCTGTATCTTGGACAGCTTTTCTAAGTCTATGGAGAAGTCTTGTTGCTTACTCAGAACTACTGATGAAAATTTTCACTGGTTCTACTGGGGCAAGTAGATTGTGGAAGCAAACAAGGATTTCTTTGACATGTTTGTCCATTAAGCTATCAAAGTCTCTAAAATTCTAAAGCAATCTAGCGTCATATCAACCACGAGATCCAGCCCTAGGCTGGATGTGTGCTTCCAGCCACACTGTTAGTGTATACTACACAGCACATACAGAGAATGAGGGAAGCTACTTGCACTTTCTACCCCTGTTGTTCTTAAGCATTTTGGCTCTCAGTCTACTTAGTAATTTCTTAATTTAGTAGTAACTGCAGGATTCAGCTCTGTGCATTTGAAGCCTAGACTTCATTCTCAAGGTGTTAATATAAATTGAAAACTCTTCTATAAACTCAAAGAATTCCAGACTTCTCAGACTGTGAAAGATTCCAAAACTTGACCTACATGGGTTTGGTTTTTTTTTCGTAACAGTTTCTTAAAATAGGTTTCTTAGATGTATTCTGTAATCTTAATGCAGTTTTACACTTCGAAAAGTTCTTTTTCTTGTGGGATAATTGATCAATTAGTTATCACAATTGAATTCATAATTCAGTATATTCAGTATCAAATGTTCTTTGGTTTTGTGGCTATTTACTTTAGCTAGCTGAGATTTATTAGCTGGTATCTGGAGATGCAGAAATGCCAATGCAGTTGTAGCCTCTGCACAGCTACTTTGTTGGGTTTTAGCACATTTATGTTTTTATATTGTAAATTGAGGATTGTGAGATGGCTTTCACCATCAATTAAACAATAAGGTGCTATTCTGTCTTCAGCTCTTAAAACCAAGTACATGACTAGTTCCTGAATTCAGTGTGTCTGTTTATAATTGTTTTGCACAAATGCTTTAATAGTTGAGGCCAGGTAGCACAGATCTTGTAGCAATGAACTAGGTTTTGAGCTTTCTAGCCTGGGCTTAATTCTGTTTGCCTTCACAGTGGCATGACTCCCGTGAAAAAAGCAGAATTCTATAGGAATCAAAGAAATCTCCCCCCACTACACTTTCTTTTCAAGTACTTCTAATCTTTACTATTAAGAAGTCAGTCTTTTTATAATAGATATATGACTCAGTTTTACTAAATCACTGTGGGATGAAAAAATATATGTCCAAAATCTAATTAAATATTTTGTGTCTGATTCTGATTGTACTTACATGATATAAATCTGACTCCATGGAGATGGGTTAACTTACTCTGGTTTTATGAGGTCAGAGACTGTGGGCCATTGTTTTGAGAGACTGGAATGATGGTTCTAGAGAGAGCCTGTACTTCCAGATTCATGGGTGTTGGTACTTGCGAAGGCACTGGCACGTTGTCTGGTATTGGAGAGTCACTTAATTGCTTTACCATTCTAAAGCAAGGATGACGATGTAGTAAAACCTGACAGAATTGCAGGTTATAATGAATTAATCTGTAATGAATGCTGTTTGATCTATGGAGCAAAAATATTATAAATGCTAAATGACATGTTCAAGTGAAGAATAATGCCTACACGTGCAGTACAATGTGAAGAAAAGATTATTTTTTTTTTTAATTTTATTTTTTTTAAGTTATCTTCTCCAAGTCAGGAAAGTATCATCTAGTTTTCAAATAATTACACCCTTCTCAGTGGGAAGCAGGAGTAAGACAATGAGAAAAATCCTGCTCCATGTTAACTATCCCTTGGGCATTTATGTCAAATGAGGTTTAGTATCAAGAATTGTTAAAAATAGATGCCTTTTTTTTTTCCTTTCAGTGTAATGCAGCAAAAAAAAATCATCCTATTTTGGAACATGTAGCTTGTTCAGGGTTTAGAAAGCCCCGCGTGTCAATCATGTCCAGGTCAGAATTGTTAAAGAACCAGAGCCCTCACTAATCTGGGTTTTAGTTTGTACCACTATAGCTGTAAGTTTGCAGTACTTAGCCTCCTCATACAAGTCTAGAGGGAATTCCTTTCCTAGCTTTGCTCTTGCAAGCTTGGAGGGGGGAATTAAACAAATTTCCAGGTAGTCCTGATGTCATGATCAATATTCTACTGTTATGCCTACTTGTCAGGCACTATTTGAGTTACACAATTTGAAATGTTATGCCTCTGCTTTGTAAGTGTTTAGACATCAAAATCATTACAGGTTTGTTTATGTAAATAAATTCTTCCTCTTCAGATTTAGCTTGTGAATGGAAAGGCAGACAGGAAATTCTGTAGGAATTGTAGAAACACCTTTAAAAGCCTGTAAGCAGTACAAAGTAGTAAGAAAATAAAGAGATAAATCTAGTATTTAGGTGATTACAGGACAAAACCACTCACTTGCTAAATTATTTTTAGTGAACAGAAGTCTTAAAAATATATCAGAATAATTATTTGCTCTTTTTCTACAAAATAATAAAATAATATTTGTGCCATTCCATTTACTCTCTCATTATTTGTATTTAAAATTATTTTTCTAGATTATTATTATATAGCTCATCTCTGATATAATAATAAAAATAATTTTTAAATGCCTTCATTAGATCATTGTTACTGAGATGTTTCTTACAGGTATGATTTTAAGAAGGTGTTTCGTGTTTGTGGTGTTTTTATTTTTTAAATTGTAGACACGTATGAATATCAAGTTTAACATTTTATGCACATTAGTATGGGAGCAGAGTAACCAATAACAGTCTATACAGTTAGATGACCTTTGCTTTGATCTTGCTTGGTTATATATGGGAGATTTACACTAATTACTTTTTAAAATATTGGTGTTGCATGCAACAGTATATGTGAAAAAACCTTAACCAAAGTTTGCAGGAAGAGCCTTCTCTTTCTAGACATAACTCTAGATTTGGACAATGTCTTTACATTTTACTGTCACATCTTTAAATACAGAAAAAGAATGGATTTGTCCCTTTCTGAAGTCTCCGGCTCTTTTAGTGCAAATGTATAGTTCTGACCCTGTTAATCTGCAAGTAACCTACAAAATTAGGCATTTCATCTGAATGAGAAATGGATTTCTTTTTATAATTGTATTATCAGGCTGCCAAAGCCATTCAAATTCAAGGCCCAGCCCTGCTTCAGTGAGATTAGGGATTAGAACTATGTTTTAGCCGATGGGGTAATTCTGGACCAACAGGCAACTGGCTGTTCTGCATTGGAGTCCTCTCAGGCTGCCTCAGTGCAGCACTTCCACTTTGTGTAAATAACTAATCACTGGACTAGGACCTTTAGTATGCCAGTCTTGAATCCTGTGCCTTGTTTCCAAAGGGGCATGTTTCAGTTTGCGTGTTTAGTCAGTCACCATTTCATAGAAATAGCAGTACTTGTTTTATATGCGTACCCTGTACCACAGTAAACTGGCATAATATTGCTGTTCCACTTAGTCTGAAGTTACTTTAGTGCTTTTCTTAATCAGAGGGACCGAGCCTTGTGGTACTGTTAAGTGCAACATAATCTGTTTGTAGAGAGATGCTTATATGCGGTTTTGTATAAATTGCAGGGTGCCAGAGTTCCTCATTGCAATTTCGGTAGGCACATTATAAGTAGCAAGCTGTATGTAACGTGAGAAAATTAGAAGCTCATCAGACAGTTTTCCATAAGTGCAAGCTGCAGGAAGACTGTAATATGTTAGTGCATTTTGTTAAACTGGGAAGCCAAAATATGGTGGTTTGATATTACATGCAAGCTTTTCTGTATAATCCATGTAACTTTGTGCTTTTACAGTGCTGGAGAGAACCTGACGTACTTTTCATCTTCCACATTAACACACCACTGGTATAAACTACTGCAAAGGCAGGATGTTAGTGATGTTGGTTTGTATTAACAGAACCCTTTCCTGTGATTGTTAAGTGGGGTTTCTCAAATATTCATTGTAATTCTCAGCCAACTTAATCTGGTTTCAGTAAAAATGGCTTAACACTCATTACACACACTTGCTTCACACAACTTCTTCAGCTCATCAATCTCTCACCAAATGCCATGGTAAGGGAAAGTACAGACAGCTAAGAGAAGGAATAGAGTGAAGAAAATGCGCAGGCTATTTTATTCTTCTCTCGATCTGCATGCAAATCAGTTTCTATGTGAACTGCAGTAAAGAGTGTAATCAGCAGTGGAAGAAAGCAGTTGCTTTGGCTGTAGCTTTCAATTCAATGTGCAATAAAGTCTAGTCACTTAGGTTTAATTGTGGAATAAATATTTTTTTTCATATTATTATTATTACTACTACTACTACTACTTTGGAAAGCTAAATGTAAGCTTCTGTAATTCTATTGCTTCCTGAAGCTCACCATTCTTTGAGGTGCTCAGAATTAAATTAAAAATGAAATGTCTCCATAGCTGGGGCATCTGTACCCAGCAGAGAGTAGAATGGTATAGAACCACAGAAGTCAGTGACTTAAGAAAATACCTCTGTGCCAGGACATTCTGTAAATTTCTCTAGAGAAATCCTCCCAACCCTTCAAGAAAGCTGACCTCATTTTCATGTTTTGATTAGATTGCTGTCAGCCTTCTTCTGACTTTCTATAAGGAAGAGAAATATTGTTTTCTGAACAAGTCTCAGGAACTTCTTCACATCAGAATATTTTCCTTATAAAAAAAAACTTTATAACTGGTGAATAAGATTTTTGTGTACTGTGTCTAAACCTCTAGGGGAAGCATATCCAGAATATGGTTCATCATAAGGAGCAACGCTTTTTCATCTATATTCTATGTTCTAGTTTAATGAAAGAATCATCAATATCCAGAGTAAATTCTTGAAGCTTTTATTAGTTAACTAAACCTCTGATATTGTCACAGCTGGGAAACTATATTTTTTAAAGGATCATGAGTGAAAGCTTAACTTAGGGATGTATTTGATAGAGATACAAAACTGTATGACCACTATACAACATACAACTGTATCCTGGAGAATCTTTAAAAAGGGGGAGGTAAGAAAAAAACAAATCTCATGTGTGCAAAAGGGGAAATTCTAGATGCAGAAAATGAAGTGTGAAACCACTTACATATTTAGGTACAAGATAATGATCTAGACAGCAGAATTTAGCCAGTGTGAAGACTGCAGTGTCCATTGCCCTTTAATAGGTGCCGTGTCTTGAATAAGGATTAGGAGAGCATGGATATGAAAATATTTGATACATGCACAAGCCCAAAGAGAAAAAGGACAGATTGTACTCAAAGTTATACTGACTCTACTACAGCAACCTTTCCTTTGCATACTTTAATTCATAATGTTAGGGTCTCCATCACAGGAGCGGCAATAAACAATGATCTTAAGAGACTTGCAACTGTAGCAATGGAAAGCAGCTCAGTATTCTAACCACAATCTAGAAGGAAATGTGAAGTTTAACAGCTCTCACTCTGCTTGTATTTCTGCATGCTATCTAGAAATATGTAACAGACGATAGCTCCTCTCCAGATTAAACCATGGAGCCATAAGTGGAGTGCAGGAGGAATAGATGTAAAGACAGGGGAAATCTGGTAAACTATTATGTAACACTAGTATCTAATCTGTTTTGTTACTTTCAGACTGCTTGCATGTTGGATTTAACACAGACAAGCAGCTGGTATTGTAGTTATTGAATATTGCTTATGTCATTCCAGTGAATGCTAAAAAAAAAAATGGGCATTTCAGCCAATAATTTTTAATTTAAATATTATATCCGTTTTCAAAAACAATATCAAAATATGCCCTTTTTAGTATTAGCAAAGTAGGTTTATAAAGTGTTGACTTAACTGCATTTTACTTCATCTATTGGATTTTATTTCCTACATTTGCATTTTTTTAAAAAATGCAGCATTAATATGACAAATACAAGACAGCTCTCATAACACAGTAGCAGGAAAGGGAATATTAAATATATTAAATTAGCTGAATACACGCTTCCTGCTTTTTACTGAAAGATAACAAAAATTCTAGGTTTAATATGTTGAACATTTTTATATAGAAAGATGGAAGAAATTTGTTTTTGTTAAATTTAAGAGATACATTTCTCAACTTTAAAAATTTACTTGTTTGGTTTGTCAAGAGGTAGGGCTACATAGAATAATGGTGAAGTTCTATTATTCTCACTTGCCACGGTAGTGTTGCTCTTCAGAAGCTCCTGGACAGTAAGTATTGCTTGGTTTGTAGCTCAGGTTGATATATTGCAGATAAATCTTTATCACTAATTAGTCAGTTGGCATTTTCCGTTAGAGCAGTGATCTCAGTTACTTCTGAATTTACTGAAATCAGTACAACCAGGGAGGGGTTTCTCTATTTTTTTTCCTTACTTTAATTTTTTAACTTTCAGTCAAAACTGTTCTGCTCTTTGATAAGACATAACTTCAGAGCTAAGTATAGAAAAATGATATTGTCCTATTCAGAAATTGTAGTCATTTTTTAAATAACTCTGAGTACCACGGTCTACAAAATTGATACTGTGGTAACTACATTTCTTGTAAAACCGGAGGGTGTTTAGACAATTTGTTTTTCATGGTTTTGGTTGTGGTTTTTTGTTTGTTTTTTTTTAATTACTTGAAACGGCCATTTGAAAATATTCTGTTAACATGGAAAGTCTTGTGTGTTTGCTTCTGGTCACTTGCATTATTTTGGCTAGGGAACATCAAGTTACAAAAACATATGAGTTAGGCAGCATTTTCAACTTGGCAATAGATGTTTCCTTAAATGCCTGAAAAATGGAGAAAGAGCAGAAAATTTTGATTTCTGACAACTTTGACTTTTCTAAGAAAAAGGGAAGTATTCCAAGCAGTATTTCACCAACCAAAATGTATATTGAAGATCCAGTGGCTGTGCCCCAGGCTCTTTCGAGATGAGCCACAAAGCTCATAGTTGAAATACTTGTACAAGTGACGGTAAATGAATTATGAAGTTTTCCATTCTCAGCATTAGAAAGTGCTGTGGTTTATTTTGGCCTTTTACCATAAAAAGATGGAAATCATATGAAATATAGGATCATTTTTTTTTCTACTTAAGTATTATGGCTTTTTTGGGGGGTGATTGGGGGAGGGGGTGAGAGTGTTGTTTGGCTTTCTAAAAGGGTTGGGTCTGCCTTTGCTTTTATAAACTGTAATAATGGATGTTTGATTGGGCTAACAAATAGTTGGTCAATTACAGTTGAAGATCCTTACTTTGGCAGTAAGGTATCTTTGAGCTGTCATCAACTTCATCAACTTCAGTCTGAGCAAATAAGTAATTCATCTGGTGGTAGATGTTCACTCGACTATTAGAGGTAAAGTTTAACTGTATTAGGATAAATCAGTAGGTCTGAATCCAATGAGCTGGACAGTCTCACCTGCATGCTAGGCTATAGATTATGTTGAAGTAATCGTAATTCAAGGCAGGTCATAACCTTTTACTTGAGTGCAACTAGTCTCCTCCTATTCTTACCTGTCCTCAAAATACACAGTTGAAAATTCATTGAGAGGCCCAAATGGCAAGCAGAGAAGGAGTTTTCTGGTTATTTTTACTACTTTTTACGATTAGAGATTAGTTTAAACCTCACGTTTTCCTGAAGTGTTGGAAGATTTGACTCTTCAGTCTCATGTCAGTTTTACCAATCTGAAAGCAGCAGTGAGGAAAGTGGAAAGCATCTTGTGCCTACTAAGAACAAATGGAGCCGGGGTGTTCCAGAGCGCAGAACACATTCCTGATGACTCAGAGCAGCTTTTAAGAGGATCATATCCTATGTTGTCCTCCTTCAGTTTGAGGTAGAACTGTCTATGCCACGCATTCAATCATGCATATTGTGCATTCAGAACTGCAGTCTCAGTTCACTGTCAATTGGAAAGAAGTCTCAAGTTAGGGAAAAAAAAAAGTCTTGCTGAAGTGAATCAGGATATAGTGGTATGAAACTTCCACTCCTAGAGATTCAGGGAAAAGGGGTTGAATTTCTGTCCTTGCATAGTTTGTTGGTATGCAGAAAGATATTTTGAAGCATCAGTTCAGGGATACATTTAAAATATTAGGCATGAGTTGGAGGAAAAAAGTGATATTCCAGCAATGCACATCATTGCATTCACAAGTAAAGTGTATTGGTTTCCTCTAGAATGGCAAAGAAAAAGAGAATGATTAAATGATGTAATTGTAAAAAGAAATGTTTTGCTTTGCCTCTATTAAAACAATGACAACCAATTGCCTTGGTTTTCTCATGAAATTAGTTATAAAACTTCCATTACAGAAAATAAAAACAACGTTGTTTAGGGCACCAGTCAGTGGAATCCTGGATAGTATGCAATGGTTCCAAGAGCTAGGGTTGTTCTGTTGTAACTTTAAGCATGAATTACACCATTGGAAGTCTTTATCTGTCTTCACTCCTTATGCCCTCATATTGCAAGTGTCTGCAGTATAAAACAAGAAGGGCATGCTGAAAGATTTTCTGTATTTTTCTCTTTTTTTTTTTTTTTTCAACAAAAGTGTTTGTTGTGGTGGAGGACTGGGGATGAGATGGTATTTCTTCTTTTATGAGCTGCCAGTGAATGGTTCTTCAGATATTAATGGCTGAGGGAAGACACTGACATGTTGCAACAAGTGCTCTTTTTCCACTGTTGGTATTGATTTGTATGTGCCTGTTGGTCACCTATTCCTCTCGAATGCTTTCACTTGTAGAGAAATGTTGGCAAGTATTTTAGAAATCTTCCCTATTTGTAAGACAAGCATTGGGCTCCATTGCATGAAGGGGCAATTTTAGATTTTTTTTATAAGATTTATATGAATGATTTTATCATTTCCAGCCAGCTCAAATATAAAAGTAAACTATTAGGAACAAACACAAGATCTTTAAACAAGTTGAGAATAAGGACATTTAAGGTCAGTCTGTTTCACATCTTTATGCCATTAGTCTTTAGAGACATCTGTAATTCAGACAGTCTTAATATCCTTTGTGTTTTTCAGTTTTACATTTTGGCATCATTTTCAGAGCAGCTTTCCAGAACATTTAAAGAGGGGGAAAATAAGACTTTTGGAAACAGAACTACAGTTTTGCTGAACTCCAAGGTCTCATTTGCTTTGAGAAATATTTAAGCAGCTAAAATTGTTTCTTTTAATAGCCTAATTCAGTTTTAGAGCAAGTCAATGGGACATTTTTCTTGTTGGAATTTGGAACTTCTGTATCCATTGGTTAAGAGGATGCCTCTGAGTTGGTGTTCGTGGTGTGTGTACCAGAGTATGTCAACAGAAAATTGGTAGAAATTGAAAAGCAAATCTTCTGGGTTTCTTTCATTAAACATTTCTCTCATCAGAGACTGACATATAATAACATGGGGAATGTTGTTTTCAAAAGCAGTGGTCACCTTCTACCATCTCATGAAAGTTTATTCCTTCTATTTAGCTAAGCTTCTGAATATAGCTACTGTATTGCTTCTGTGTTTGGTTGTTTTTTTCTCATCTTATTGGACTCTGTTTTTGTCAAAGAATTTGAAATTCTTGTTTAAATGCAAAAACTAAACGGATCTGAACTTCTAAAGAACTACTTTGTTTTCTAGCAATTCTGTGAAGGCAGGTCATTGATTAGGTAGCATTCCTAAAGGCCTAGAAAGCAATGAGGTTTTCACACAAGATCTTTTCAACATAAATTTAACAAAGCTTTCACTGAAGGTTTCAACCTATTTTTTTTTTCTTCATATCCTGAGAAATTATGAGTGTACTTGCAATTCAAGAAGATTGATATGTGTTATGTGCTTTTATACAGACCCTGCTGTGTCCTGACAGTTTCACGAATTCCTCCCTCTGTCTCTTTGAACGCTGCATGTATCATGGGCAGTTTAGTTAGCAATAGGCTGAAGCCTCACTGTAAAAGGAGAATGACAAAAGATTCTATCTTAAAGGTACCTTGGGCTGCAGCTCTGTTCTGACCCTATTCATAGCTCTCAAAGCTGAAAAAAAAGTTTTAGCTTAGTTTCCTGACCTTGCAGGGGAGCACAAGGAATCTCTTCCCAGCTCCAAACGTGCGTTTGAGCTATACCATTAACCTGACCCCAGTTGTCATTGTACTTCTCTAGGCTGAGCAGGTTAACAGAAGAATTCCAGCTTTAAAAGCCTTCAATTCACAAAACCGAACAGCTACAAAAAAAGTGTGTGCACTGATATCCAAAGGCTAATATTCTTTCCAGAGAGGCTAAAACTCACTAACAGCGGCTACAGTCTTTGGAAAGACTTGTGATCCTTGCTGGAGAGTCCAAGGTATCTAGGGTAGAGAGTCCAACCAATTAGGCAGATCATCACATTGATTTTGTTTTCTGACAGTTGTGTTCTGATATGAAATTACATATATTAGTGGATCTAATATATTTTGAGAAGTTTTTATTGTACCACACAGAAGGGTCAATTGTTGGCCCAGGCAGCTCCAATTCAACTAATGTAGAGATATTGTAAACTTCTTTCATTGGTAACAGTCATGTTTAATCAAGTGACAATGGGAAAATGAAGGTTCTTTGCTAAACATAAACATGCGAGATGTTGTATACTCAGAATGTCAGAGAGAGAAGTAAAAAAACATGTTTCCTTTGTGTACTACATGAACATTTCTTCATCTAAAAAGTCTGACTTCTAGCCACAAAGAGTTAACATTCATGAATGTGTGGAAACTTTACATAACTCCTTCAGTTTCATCTCATGGGTGTTTCTCTGTACACTCTGCCAGAACTAATTTCACGGTTTTAAAACAACTCATGGTACAAAAAGAATACGTAATGAGTTGCTGTAAGATATGATTGTTTCCCATTTGAGAGATAGAGAGACCTGTAGCTCTCCAGGACATATTAAGAATCATTTCTCAATTAAGCATGGGATATATATCTTAAAGGCTATGTGGTTCTTCTTGAATTACGTCAGGATTTGGCTGCGGAGAGAAAACCTATTGCAAGAATTTGAGATGCTCTTCCCCCTCCACTTCTCAGCTTCTTTTCCTCTGCTAGTTTATAAATTCAAAGAGACCGTAAGCTTGTGTAGACAAAAACACTGACCTGGCATGGTCTGTCTTATCCTGCATTCTGAGTCCCTGTCATATCTTAGAGTTTGAAAACAGACAAAGCTTTCTGGTCCTGTCAAAAAAGTCATCTTTGAGAAAGGAGGCAGCATCCAAACTGTCAAGACCAATACTTGCTCCCTCTCAGCCAGTGACGTTTCACTTCTGAAGCCTGCATAGCGATAAACTACTTACTTGAGTTATCAAAAGATGTAGCCTAAACAAAATGCCAGCAAATGCAAAGTCCAGGGAAAGAAAGTTAAATTAAATGGAATGATGAAAAAGAATCTGATCATTTGAAGATGAAATATTTATGGATAAATAAGTTAGGGTCCTCTATTCTGGGAAAGGCAAAAAGTTATGTTATACAAAACCAATCCTATAAAAAGTGAGGAAATGCTTTAGAAAATGGGCCTAGAGTGCAAGAAAATGTTCATGGCACATCTAGTCTTAGTTTAGAAAACAGCTTTTTGGTTAGTGAAACAAAAATACATGAAAAGAGGTTTGATTAGTGTGCTGTTGCCGAAACAGTGCAATGTGGACCATAGTGCAGCTCTTCCAATCTCTGCATTTTAGGCTGATTTGAAGGAGAATTAAAGTTCCATTTGATAGTGCTTGACAAGCCTTGTATCACTTTTCAAGGTATGAAGTCAAAGGGGAATTAACTGGCTAATATTTGCCTGGACATTTCCAAACTACGAAACAAGATTTATTTCACAGTATCAGAGCCACTTCGGCTCAAGTGAGTTAGTACAGCCATAGATGGTAGGAGAAATTTATGAGTATCTTCAGACCTCCAAAATACTTCAGTAAAGCAGCTGGGATTACTAGTAAAATTTCATTGCTGAAAAAACGTTATTTGAAACATAAATGTCAATGGGTTGAGAGGGATCTCCTCCAGCATAGTACATGGTGTTACTGAGCAGCTGTGAGACCTCTCATTTCAGTTGTCAGTCTTGAAGGGAAAATTCAGTGTGATGACTCACACTTTTTTCTGCATTTTCCTGTGCTAGAAGGATAGAAACAAGGCAAAGATTGCTTTATCTATCCCCTTACTTGCTTTGCTGTTCTCTGGGGAGAGTTGTTATGGATATCCCTTTTGTGGCTTGAAAAGAGAGGAGGGATTGGTGGAATGGTGCATGAGTGCATCCTTACTGTACCACTGTTAACCCATCACAGGCTCAAGGTGAGACTTAAGTTGGAGGGAAGGGTTATACTGCTCTGTCTACTGGGCAGAAGTGGTGACATGATAGATGTGGTGATGGTATGCATGAAATAATTTAAATTAACCTCTCACTTTTTTCTGTAATAGCAGCACTGGAAGTCCTGCAAGTTCTTGGAAGAACACCAAGAACAAATTTCCATGATTCTTATCCCAAACACACTTGTGATGAGGGAAATTTTACTTTAGTAAAAATAATTTGTGTCCCAGTAGGAAATAGTACCCTTTCGTAGCAAAATTGGTTTTTTGGACCTGCAAAACCTGTCATCTTTAATGTGGGGAAGAACTAGATGATGTGAAGTACAAACACACATTGATTCTCTTTTTAGAAAAACCAGTGAGAATAGAGATGCAAATTAGTTCACTGTACAGATCTAATTAATCAACCTCTCTTCTCTTTTCTTTATTCCATTTACCTTGAATTAGAAGTCATGTTATCCTTTGGGCTCCGACTGACTTAATATATTAGAAAACTACCTATGACTAATGTGATGAGGAAGTCAGAAAGGGTCAGTATTCTTTGTATTGTAGTTACTATGAAACAATGTCTGATTTTAGTTAAAATGATATTCTGAGTCTATTTTGTTTCTCATATTTCAAACCACAGCTGAAAATAAAGTGAGTGTGCCCTAAGACACTAACTGTAACATATGTTGAAGGAGTGTTCTATAAAGATAAACCAAACAGCATTATCTGAAGACAGAATCTAGATTTGATTATCGTTTTTGACCCATCCAAGACTCAGAAGTCTGAGCCTGAGGTTTTCTTTTTTTGCAGGGAAAGGAGGAAAAGGGAAAATTGTGGTAGAGTAAGCAGAAAATTATTCAGCAGTTCCCTGTTATGTTCATTAAGAAGGCAGTTTTAGGCACTGAACTGTTATTTCGGTCAAATCTTCCTTTCATTTATGTCAGTATTTTGTAAATAATTAATATGACATTTTAAGTTGACTTGTTTCCCCAAATAGCTGGAATACAATAATAAACTGCACTGCAATCAAGAAAAATAGCTGTAATACCATGTCTCATTTTGAAATGATTTTTCACGTACCAGTCAAGCTGAATATTAGTGCTTCTAGGTAGGAGGTTATTAACTATATTTGTTCCTGGAAAAGAAAAGAGCCCCTCATAAAGGTGATTTCAACAGCAAACAGATTTCACAGCAGCAGCTAGTTTCCTCAGGGAACAATTCCATGATTGCCCAGTCCAGTGTAGAGTCACTCTTCTACCCACTTGGAGGTATGGACAGGGAAGCACAGGAGACTTTTGAGAAGGGAACAGTGACGATTTCAAATGTCAAAGAGATTTTTAACTGTATCAATGCCAATAACAGTTTTTCAGGCAATGCAGCCAGAAAACCATTCAGCTGAATAGGGCCTAAATGCTAGCTCTTCAGCAAAGCCCTGAAGAAAAATTTTACAAAATCTTTTTCAGCATTTTCCTTCAGGAAAGGTACACTGAATAAATAGCTGTTCAGTTCTCCTCTAGAACCTATGAGTTTTCTTCCTTGCTTGTTTACATGGAAGCTGCCTGTGCTGATGACATCATCCACTTTTGTGTGCAGAAACTTGAGTACAATAGGGTCATTGATTAATGTTTTGAATGGCTGAGGAACTGAGGAAAAAAAAACCCAAAACATTAAAAGATCACTCATACTCTCAATGGCACTAACTCCCAAGATTTAAAAGACTACATTAACCTACAGGAAGAAGTGGAAAAGCACTAGTTTATTATTTTTGCTTATTTGCTAAATCTCTGTGAGATCTTTGCAGTGCACCCCAGTTCAATTGTCTAATTGTTTTAGCTTCAAAACAAAGATTAGGTACAGGCAGAGGATGTATACTGTAGTACTAAAATGGTATGCCATTCATAATTAGCTTTAGTGAAGATTTCACTTTGACCAGTTGAGCAGAAGGCAGGATATTTTTATTTTTGGACCTAAGGTCTTCACCTGACTACTGTAGTACAAGATCCTGGCAAAGTTGGGAATGACTGAATGTGGCCAACTTTTGTGTGTTTGGATTAAGCCTGACAAACACTTCTTATTCCAAGTACCATAGGGTTATAGATGCTTTTAGATTGAATAAAATCCCAGGTTCCCAGAATTTTTTTTCTGTATTCGTGCACTAGAATTCCAGAGTCTTTCATACATCTTACCTTAAAATTTTACTTATGTTCATAGCCCACAAAGAGGACTGCTCGGCTAAATCTAGCCCAGTGAAGAGAGCAGGAAAACCTTTTAAGATATCTTCTCTAACAAGTCATTGTGTACATCTCTTCCTAGTAAACACCTCCACCCCCTCACCCATTTTTACCTTTTCTTTCTAAGTGATGAGAAGTGTTATCATCACCTCTGACTTTGTTTGGCCAATCCAGGCATAAGTTTTAATGTTAATACACCTCTCAAGCTGTAACATTTAAGGAAATATTGGTTACAAAATGTGTATTTTTTTCTAGTGTTGTCAGGAGACGGTCATTTCTCATTCTCTTTTACTCTTTTTCGCTCTGGGATGCCAGTCTTGCAAATCGATATTTCATTTTGAAGGAGCCATGTTTGATGCCAGTTCTTCTTATTTGCTTTGCAGTCACTACAGTAAGGCTTTGTAGCTCTGTCAGTATGTAAATTAAACCAAGCATAGATAGCTTTGTGTTGCTTAATGTTCAGATGATAAAAATTAATGTGGTGTGAAATGAGCATTTTATCTGACTGCAGATACAGTGCCGGAGTTAATTAGACTAGCAGAGCAAAATGTTATTAAACATACAGGCCCCTGATCAAGTGCTGGGTGAACCTCAAAGATGTAGGTTTGGGTGGGCAGTTTAATGTAAATTGGCTGAGGCAGGCTCAAAGCAAACATACTGAGAATGGTGCGCTACTTCAGCAATAAGACATGACAGACTGAGCAGTAGCGCTGATGAATGCATGCCTTGGGTACACAGTGTAAGGTACAAGGCAAGCCAAATGCTTCCAGCATGCTTGGGAAGTGCATTAATCAGCATTAACACATGATCTACAGTGTCTTATTGTCATTAAACATTGCCACTTCTTAAGTTCAGAATTTGGTGACAGTTAAATGATCAATAAGCCAAATCAAATAAAGTGATAAAACATTTAATTCAGCCTAAGTTATTTCAGTGGAAGTATTTTCATACATTTAGTTAGTGTTCTTGGCAGATTGCCTTGCAACACTGGTCTAGTACGTTGCTATTTTTTGTTACTAAAATGAAAAAGCTTTAACAACGACAACTGCTATAAACTAAATATATTCCATTAATATCGTCTCACTTCTGTTGTCCGAATGTGGACCCTGTTTTCATATGCCCTTTTCTCTGCTTATGCAGCTGACTAAGTTTATGAAGGGATTTAGATATGTTAAAATATTGAATATGAAAAGCTGTATTGAATACAACCGAGCATGTGCCTCTACTTTTAATGCTGTGGACAGGTGAATTTGAGAGACTCTTTGAAGACTTCAGGCTGTGGTGGTCATATTTGGAGATGGGAAGCTATAACTCATGTTTGAGCATTCAAGCCAACACCCAGAACTTCAGGTGTCTCTGTGGATGCCTAAGCAATCAAATTTCAAGGAATCTTACAGAGACAGAACAGAAGATCAGCTGAGAGAAACATATCTGGAAAAGTTTACCAAAAGGGCCAGCTGGCATTGGGGACTGAAATATGCAGAGAATGTTGCTGGGCAGAGAGCGAGCTCACAGAGCACTTTTCTGCCTCCTTGTATCCTGTGAACCCTAGAATACTGCTGAACAACTTCAGTTTTACTTTATAGCACCCTCCCTATTAAATAGCCTCCCTTAGTAAGGCTAGGACTCTAGCATATTTTTACCGAAGATTTTGTCCTTGCTGTACTCTGATAAACAGTATTTCTGGACATCTGATGTTTATCTGTAATTCAGGTGATCCATTTTGTGCACTTAATCTCTTATCTTTTACTGCCTTTTACTTTGCTTTTGAAAGTACTACATAGGTTTAAGCTCCAGTGCTCAGCTTTAAAAAAAACAGGCCTTTTGTTTTCCAGTTATTAGTTAATTCATCTTATGCTGCTTGAATATCCAAATGTTCCACCAAGTTGGTGGTTCTGTTTACCTCTCAGCCCTGTCATATTGCAAAACACTTTCCTAGGGCTTGCAAACTCATTACAGTTTAGTGTAATGCCATGTTATTGTTGAGCTTGTCTGCAGCAGGTAAAACAGGTGAACTCTATTGCAAGTAGAGCCCCTCATGATTTTGCATTACACAATACTAGTCTTCGGGAGTCCTACTGTAGTGCTTCTGAGCATTTCTGAACAGTGCAGGCAGGAAAGACAAAATATTAGGAACGGACAGCAGGACCTCAGTGGTTGGTCACGAAACTATTAAAAAGCAGCAGAGGGTGGTCAGTACTTAGATGGATGCACAAATTGTTATCCCCTATTAACTGTGTAATATGCTTGACACACTAACTAGAACTTCTCAGCAGAATAGAAAAATTTATTTGTCTCAGTCTTCAAAGATCTGTGAAGGTGACCAAGGATGAATGTTACTACAGAAAACTCCCAATAGGATTCTCACTCAGGATGCTGCTTTTAACACTGCCTGTTACATCTAGGTGAGTTTGTGAGAAAGAGAGAGGGAAGATGTAAAGCTATCTCAGTATTTGCACACACTGCTTTGGCTTCTTTAGGCCTCAGTGATTTTCAGAAAAAAAATCCAAATCTGCATTCCATTTATTCATTTATTTGAAGTATATACCACTGGAAAGAAACACTTTAAGTTCCCTTCCTGTTTTCAACAGGGTCAAAATACTCAGGAAGCTGAAATACTGTATTGGTTTCAAAACCCCACAATGTTGCCCTCTCCCTTTCAAATGTCACAATTTAGTTTTGCACATCTATTGGATCCTTCAGAGAGATGAGCATTCCTGTTAGCTTCTTACATGCGTGCATCTGAAGACCTGTTTCTGTTTTTGATCAGAAGAGATGTTAAGTAAAATGAGTTATGCCTTCTTCTTCAGCTTTGCAGATCACATTTATTGATGTGCTGGAGTTAAAATGTGAGGGGATTTTTTAAAAATTATTATGGTAGCTCTTACAGTGATTTCTGGGATTTGCAGTTCAGATCAGTGTTAAAATTATTATATTGAAAGTTTTGACCACCACTTAATTGGTAGAAAAATATCCCTCAATGTATCAGTTGCTATTTATTTTTTCATTTAGTCACTTAAGAGAATCTATACCTTTGCTGAATTAAAAAGATAAAATATTTTTCCCTGATGTGGATTCGCATTTAAATTTTTTGGCTTCTAAGACAATATGAATGGGTATAATGGGCCAAGCTGGCATCAGTGTTTTGCAAAGCTATTTACGAAGTTCCTATGTCCAGAAAAAATATTTTCATTTTTTTATTTCTTCATCCTTTTGATTTAATAGAAGAATCTCAAATTTTGTAGAAAAGAAATTATTTTGATAGAAGAAACAGATGCTGGGTGTTTGAGGTACTGATTTTCCTTCCCTTGTTCACTCCTTTTTTTCCTTACAGTTATTTAAACAGCAACTCAGATTAGTAGTGACAGAATTTTGTTACACTCTGAACTATCTGTGGTACGAAATAAATGGCTTATCTTAAATATAGCATTTTGGTGGCATTACCCAAATTTCTACTACTTGAAGAAGAAGAGAAGATTCACAGGGATAGATCTTAAACTGTAATAAGTTAATAGGATTCTGCCTGCAGCTGTTCACTTGTACTAGCTCAGGACCTGGCTTCTTACCATAACACAATCTGAGGGTGTGTGTGGACATAACAGTGTTTTGTGGGGTCATCTGTTATGTGTTGCTATCCTTCTTGAAGTGGTTGAAGTACTGTAGCAAAAGAAATGACATAGTAATGACACTTGGGCAGAGAGGAACCTCATGAGTCCTGTACTTGGGGAGGAACAACCCCATGCAAAAGTACAGGCTCAGTTTCAATAATATGGCTGTGGCTTGTTTTGGTTAGTTGTCACCCTTAGCTGGAGATACATCTTGGAACTGTAGAAACAAGTCCAACATATTTTTCATTAGTGCCAACTTACAGTCATTTTTCAGAGAATTGCCAGATGTGAGAACACATCACTTCGTATTTTGCCAGCCTGGGTGGTTTGCTGGGGCTTTTTTTGAGGGGGAAATATTCGATTGTTCTGGTTTGATTTTTTTTTTTTAAGTGTCCAGTGGTCTTTTTTATTGCCACCATTTGTGGTAAACAGCAAGGCTAATGACAAGCTGTAGCTCATGAACTGTTTTCTAGACAAGAAATAGGTTTTGACATTTTTGAAGTTTATGTACTCTATCAGGTGAGCTTTTGATCTCCTTTTCTCACTTTGAAGCAAGACATTTATAATGAATAAAGCTAAAATATACTATGCTACTGGATGACATGACTGATATGGCTGGCATGACAGCTAATCACTCCACTGAAATGTTGAAGATGGCTTTTAAATTATGAAGGTTGTAGCCTGTATATTTTGTGGAACTCTCTGGTATCCTACATTCTTCCAGCTTATTTTGCCTCACTGTAGCTCTAAGGGTAGCAAAATTTGGAAATTATAGACATTGTACATTTCTTATGAATTCTGTAGAATGGAGTTCCATGTCAGAACCATTGGATTATACTTTTAGTCTTTTTTTTTTTTTGGTTTTCTTTTTGTTCTTTTTTTTTTTTTGGTAAAAGAGTTAGTTTCCATCTCTGCTAGCCGATTCTGATATCAGTGCTAGAAAACAGTAAGATGCCAATGCATGTCTGCAGCTAGATGACTGTGTACTACCACCTTTGCTAAGTTAGATCCAATTTTGAAAAAAATCACAAATCTGTTTTTGAATTGGTAGTTGGACAAATTTATCAATGCATATTAAAAACAATCATTGTTTGACTGAAGTTTGTTATATCCAGTTATGTACCTTGCAGCTAACAAAGGACAAGAAGATGGAGTGACTTTTGTGTTTAGGAAAGTGTAAAATTTCCTGGTTACGTTTTGAAAAGGCTTTCCTGGAAGAAAAAAACAAACTAAGAAAACTGCAAGAAAAACTAAACCCTTCCTCTTGGAGCATAATCCTGTTTGTTACAGAAACTTTGAGACCTGCCCAAGTTAAGAAGATGGTATTAGTAAAGCTGTAAAACATATTGAAAAAAAAAAATCCTTGAGAAATCTGAATTGATCTCTGGATTACATTTATTCCTACAAAATGCACTCCTTGGTAGTTATTTTGTACTGAAGGAACAAGCTTCTGTGATATCCATCAATACAGCTTTGTGGTGCAATCTGCATGTTTCTGTTAGGCACCCCTTGCTGCTGGAGGCTATACTTGAGCTCTGAGTCAATGGAGTCTCCACAACAGAAACTTGTATTGACTCTTAAATTAAATTTAAGTCACTTCCTATTTCTGACCCCAAATTCTAGACTGCATAAGAGTGATGTGATGCTCCAGGTGTGCGTTTGTTAGATTGTGTTAACTGTTTCTGTTTTAATACTCTTAAAGTCATCTTAACAAAGTTTAAGACTTGCCAGATAGAGATTTGTGTGTATGTGTATGTTGTGTACATGACATTGCAGTTTGAGTTCTGCTCTTCTAAATTGTTTTGAAAGAATATACCAAATGGTGAGTCTCCAGAATTTGCACCCTGCTTATTTTCTCTTCATGTCTAAGGAAGTGTCTGTTAGGAAAGTAGTGTTTACAAAAGGAATGTTAAAACTTGCTTGGGTAACAATGGGCAAACAGTTGCTTTATACACATTTTACTGCTTGGGGGTTTTGGATGTTAGTGATTACTACTTGTTTTCCAGAGTTGATTAAAAACATTGTAATGTAATAATTGTTGTATGTTGCAAGTTTTAGCCTCCACCTGAAACCAAGAGCATTTATTAAATACGTATGTCCAAACTTGCAATAAGCTTCATGGCAGATGTAAGCTTAAGCTTATTGACATTAGTGGAATCAGAAAATGAGTCCACTGGCATGAAGTCAAATGAGCTTCAAATGTTATTTTATGTGTGAGGGGGTTAAATTTATTGAAACTGTATTCAAGCTTAGCTTTTTTTTTTTTTTAGTCAAAGTGAGCCAATTTATTCAGGAAAAACAAGACACAACTTTTAAAATCCACACTCCAATGAAAAAAAGATCAAACCCAGCAAAAGCTCAGGAATTAGTTATAAAATTAAATTTCAGTTTTCATGTCTTTGTTGCCACAGTGAATAATATTTGAAAGGGTAGGGAGTAGTGCTCAATTCACTGAAGTGTGACAGTTCTTCCATGTCAGTGATTTCAAGCCTAAAGGGGATGACATCCTGTAAGCACATTCATCCATTTGTGTTTATTAAATTAAAGCCTACATGAATTTGTAACAACAGACTGTTCATTAACAGGAAAAGAGACTATTGCTTTCCTCTTGGGACTGTTTGGGCTTTGATCCATTGATCCATCCTTGCATTGACATAAATATTTGGGTTTTGTTTGTGTTTGTTTTCTTTTCTTCCTATGAAAGATGAGATGATAAATAGCAGAAAATAAATAGTAAAATCTGTTATAACGTATAATAAAATAAATTGCGCACAATGCACTACTCTGAGGGGAGAAAAGGATATTTTTTCTCACATATCTCTGCTAGAATTATGCAATAGTTTGCTTGATATACAAGTGTTGAGGGGAATGGAAAGAGAATATTATTAAGGCAATCTTATGTTATGTATTGTTTAACACATATGTTTCACATATGTTGCACATAAGGATTCCCAGGCAAAAGCAGTGTCTTTATCATACAGTGCTCTGAAAAGACACATGAATATAACAGCTGTACCTCAAAGGGCGTACTATGAAGACAAATGTTAGACAAAGGGAGATACGGGAGTCCAAGTTGCAGTTTTTCAAAAGCTCCCCAATTCCCTTCTCTCTCTTTTAACAGTAATTCATATTTCAACTAATCGGTAAATACTTATGTTACCATTAGTTGCCTCTGTACAGCAGGGCAGAGGATTACAGAAAAATAGTTACAGTCTTTCTGATCAGCTGATGAAGTTCTGTAGAAAGGTGAAAGTAGAAGCTACAAAGAAGCTACAAAGAGTTATGCTGAACAGGATAATAGTGTAGGGATCCCAAAGGCTGGATACTTTAGTTTAGCAGAGAATACAATATAGGTGAAAGATGAGGATATAATTTGAGGGAAATGGAAGAGATTGGTCTAGTTCATCAGGGTGAAAAAAAAGTCAGATGGAGAGTCAGATAGAAATCAGAATTTTGCTAAGTTGAGAAATGCATACAACATGGTAATAGGCTGATTATTGAAGTTCAAGCTGCAGAGAATGAGTGTGTGGGATTATATGACAGCATAGCCAGCAATGATTCAGAGAAGAAGGCAGAGCCAACAGAAAACAAAACCCACATGAAAAAAGAGGGTGTGTGAAGCTATAGAAAGCATAGTTTGGTCAAGTTCATGGGGTTTCCTGGCTGTGGTAAGTATTAGAGGACCTCCTGGGTGGTTTAATGGAAATCGAAAAAAATACCAGAAGTCTGTCACCAAGAGTAAACATTTCTGTTTGCTCTGAAACTAATATGTCTAAAATGGATCTTTACAAAAAAAAAGGAAAAAACACCACAAAAAACAACCCCAAGGTAATTAGGCATAACACAGAGAATTCAGTTTGAGTGAATTGAACTGAATACTCCCAAACTGTGTATCACCTTCTCTTTTTCTAAATCCTCTTTTCATAAGTACAGGTAAGAAAGAGTATGTTTCAATTTGAAATCTCAATTTTTGTATCTTCTACTTAAAACTCAGATTGAACTAAGGTATGTGTTGGTTTGAAGTACAGCAAAGGTTGTCAGATTATGCTTACCCATTCCTTCCTTTCTCACTTTTGGCACTAAATAGAAGCTAAAGTATTGAAGCAGTTTGAAAAATATTACTGTGCTAAACAAAAAAAAAAGAAACAAAAAGTAAACACAGAAAATTTTATTGATCCGAGATGCCTCTTAATTATAACTGCTAGTTATGCTGCTCAAATACAGGTATTCCAATGTGTGAAGTTGAGAGCCTGAAATTGATAACAACTGTAGTTTTTTAAGACTATCTTTCATACCATTTTTCTCATGTTTTCTGGATATTGTGTTATGTAAGGAGGAATCACAAACAGTGCTCACTATATGCCAGGATTCAACCTCAGATGTACACAAGGTCTAAATCACTTTCTGGAAGTGCTTATCTCTTCATTGGTTGTAGAGGCAGCTAAAGTTGATTGATGGAAGGTTTGAAATGGCTGACACCCTGCAGGGATGGGGTGCCTATGTCTTTCTGTGATCTGTGTAGGGACGTAAGGTAATGTTTTGCTGTGAGGACCTTGGTTAGGTCCCTGGTATTTGGAGGAGACTGCATGTGTAAATCTGGACAACATCTCTTCTACTGTATGAGTGAAAACCAAAGTATTCTGGCAGTACCGTGTTTGTGCAGCCTATTTCTGCTATTGACTAGAAGACTAAAAATCCAGTTAGGTCATCAGACTCTGCAGTGGGCAAGAGGACAAAATGGAGTGCATCCAGAGATCTACAAGCTGTAGCTAGAGATGGAAGTTCATATGCTGAGACTTTGGAATTTCTAGGTGAGGAAGTGATATCTAGCAGATTTTTTTACATGAAAAAGGTAACAAAAGCTTTGCATGTGACTCTTGATGATGATTTAATACTGAAGCTCACTTTTTTGCCTCTTAAGAAAATTATGTAACTTAAATCTATTGCAAAGAAATTCAGGGAGTTTATAAAAGGGAGCACCTTCATTATACAAAGGCTGTACCCAAAACAGGAAGCTTTTGGCAATCACAAGAACAAGTAGCCGGTCTCAGGTTTGAAATTCTAAGGCCTTGACCTTCACCTGTCAGCTATCAGCCTTCTTCCCAACCAGCCTTGCTGAGTTGTCCTGAGTTTTGTAACATGTTTGGACTAGGTACAGAATAGCTGAATTACTCTGAGGAGACCAGCAGCATTTTTATGTCACTTAGTGACCTCTCTTTAAAGATGCTAGGCTGACAAGTCAGGGAGCTGGAAATCCTAACTTAGTATTGATGTAACTTCAACTCTGGTCTAAAAAGAAGGGAGGAAGTAAAAAGAGAGCAAAAGACTTTTCGCTTGAGGTGGTGCTGTGCATCCTATTATTATCTCATTCTTTTGAGGTAAGCTAGGTTTTCCAGAACCATTATTAGTTTTGAAAGTGATACATCTTTGAACATAGGCTATAGTGCTGTTTGTTAAACTTTATAGTTATTCCAGGGTTTTGCCTCTCTCTAATAGTATTTCTTTCTCTTTTTTTATAATTTTAAATGTTAATACCAGTTTACATGATGTTTATTTACAAGCTATAGTAAGAATACCTTTGTGGTGTGTTTTTTCCAATGCATTGAATTTTCATGATTTGCAATGACTTTATTTTTACAACCTATATATCAAATAAAATAAGCATGATTATTTTGCAATCAATTTTATTACTAACTCATAAAGAACTGTCAAAAATGAAGTATAAAAATTGGGCTTACTTAAAAACTTCTATAGACTTTCATAATAAATGGAGAGCTTAGGTTATCAGAGCTAAGGAAGCTGATATTTCACTGTTCTTACTAGTTTTCTTCAAAGAGTTAAATAGGTTGGTTTGGCTATTAAAGAGCCTTTTTATTAAATGGGATTGTGGTTCACATTCCAGACCTCCCCTAAAGCTTCAGAAAGGGATTTCAGTTTTAAATGTATTCATAATCATAGCGAGAGCATTTCATAAAGCATGGAAAGAGGAGAACTATGTGGGTTAAAGAAAGAAGTGTGGATACGTTGGGTATTTAAGGACATGCAACAACTGGTACTCTGGGACTGAAACTCTGTTATAAATGATTGTTTAGGTATTAGTGATCTCTTGGAAAAGGAAAGCAGATTTTTGGTTTTTTACAGGTCAGAAAAGCTTTTGGAGACCCCTCAAACTGGTGCCTTTGAGTAGGTTTTGATGTGATTCAGCTGTGAATGTTTATTTTCCCTTAAAGAACTGACATTAAAATGAGGAAAGGAGGAAAGAGAATATGCAATTAAAAATACCATTTCAATTTGTCAGGTTTTTTTTTTCCATCTCTTTCCAAGATGGGATGAGGCTTTTCACTTACCACTTAGAAACAATAACATGTAACCTGGAAAAACAATCAGGGTCATTCTAAATGTTTGTGTTGGTGTTAGATAGCTGACTGTTTTTATCCTAGAGCCTGTAGTAAAGCACGCTTCTGCCCAGTCAAACCATGAAAACAAAATTGATGCTGTGTCAGCATCTTGGCTGCAAATAACACTCAAAACAGATTATAGGACATGCTAGGAATACAAAATAAGGTTAGAAATAATGCTTCAGCTGTGAGTTCCTCAGGCTGTGGAAATAATAGAGCATAATTTAGTAGAAGAGGAACTAGGGAGTCAGCAGACACAGGAAAGAAATGAAAGGAGCAAGAAAAATGAAGGGAAATGGAAATAGATGTAGGGGAAGTTTGGCAGGTCCTGTCAGTGGTAAATTATTACACTGTGTGGAAGGACCAGTAGGGATTTAAGGAAGAGCTAGAATTTGTTCTAAATAAAGAGGGCAGTGACTGATATTTGTGATAGCTGCACTGGAAGTCCTGAAGAAGGTATGAAAATATATGTAGAATCTGAGCATATTTGTTAGCAACTCACAAATGAGCCCAGAACAGTGCAGAAAGTGATACAAACTATTTACAAACTGTCTCTCCCTTTTGTGCATGTTTTTAGAGAAGAGACAGCTACAGTCTCTCATGAAATCACATATTGTTTCAGCAAAGGTCTGTTGTCAGTCTTGAGTTACCATTACTCACAAAGTACTTGACAGTGCTAAAAAAATGAACTTTGAATTCTTAATTAAATTGTCTTAGATTTTTAGCATATTAGATATATTAAAGATACTTTCTTCTATCTGACCTGCTGAGTAATGTGGGAGACTGTATGGTGAACTAGCACAGTACTGTAATAAGTACTGTAGAAGTGCTGGCTTTTCAGATGTCACAGACCTCATTTCTACATATTATGTGAGATTTTATCTCATTGTTTAAGACAACCTTTTGTTTTAGAAAAGTGCTGTAAAAATATGCAGGGTAGCATATGGACTGGGAACTACTCCTCATTCACAAGAAATCACAGTTTAGGTTTTCTATGGCTATTCTCTCTGTATTTCTCTCCTACAAATGTCTTCTCTGGTTAACTGAAAGCTGTGAGCTCAGCGAGTTGGATAAGCAAACATTTGACTTTATGCCACTTGTTGAAATGCCATACTGAAGAACAAAGCTGAAAACAAGTAGAACAGAATAATGACAAGTCTAACTACTGCTTTGAAAAACTGTTGCTGGAAGTCTTAGTGTCTTTTCTCACTGTCATATCTGAGCTTTTCTACTATATGTTTCACCACTACCAAAACAATTATCTCAGGATCTTTCCTCTGTTTAGAGCAGTGTGATGGATATGAATTTTTATCAAGAGATAATCGCTTCTTATTAAAGCCAACATAAATGGAACTACATTTTCAGGAATCTTTAAAGATGAGGCACTGTATCCAAAGCCCTACTCTTTCTTCAGTGCAGATTTCATATCTGAGAAGCACTTAGCACTTCACTTCTAATCCTGCCAATAGTGAGACAGAGAAGAAACCAAATTGAGAGACATAAACTTAGCCTTCAAACAATGCAATCTCTCAGCAACCACCATGTTAAGTTTAGAATAGCTAAAATCATTAAAAAGTCTGGTGGGATCACTGACATTTCTGAGTAGGGTTCAGTCTATGAGGTGCAGAGTCTTGCAATCCACCAAACAATGTGTTACAATAGTCAAGTGTAGACATCACAAAGGGAAGGATTAATGTACACACATCCACAGAGGAATCTTTGATGCTTTCAAATGCTCCTCATCATCTGAAAACAAGTCAGCAGACAGCTTACATATTTCACAGCAGTCTACCTTTCTGGGCATTTCACTGTGACAGTAGGAAGCCATTTGAAATGACAGTGAGACATCTCAGTGTACCCAGCATTTAAAGTTCTAATATCTATGGTTTGGGGTGTGTTTATGTGAGTGTATTATATTATAAATAAATATATATATATAT
>WBNH01005893.1:0-56439 GCA_013401255.1 Urocolius indicus
GTCATGTCAAACCACGACACCCACTTTTTCCTATTTCCTATCTAAACCTCTTCTGGTAGCACTTGAGGCTGTTTCTTCTCATCCTATCACTCGTAACTCAGAAGGTATTGACTTCTGCCTCACTACAACCTTCTGTCAGGTAGCTTCAGAGAAAGAGAAGGTCTAACCTCAGTCTCCTCCAGGCAGAACACTCCCATTCCCTCAGCCCTTCCCCAGCACCCTTGTGCTCCAGCCCCTTCCCCAGCTCTACTGCCTGGCTCTGGCCACACTCTAGCCCCTCGGTGTCCCTCTGGCAGTAAGTGGCCCAGCCCTCAACACAAGACTCATGCTGCAGCCTCACCAGAGCCCAGCACAGGTCTGGTCACACTATTCCTGATGCCATTGGATGGGTCACACAAGCCAGGATGTCACTGGCCTTCTTGGCCACCTGGGCACACTGCTGCTACCAACCAACACCTCCAGGTCCTTTCCCTCTGGGCAGCTTTCTAGCCCCTGTGCCCCAGTCTGGAGCATTTTGTGGGGTTGGTGTGGCTCAAGTGCAGGACTCAACCCTGAGCCTTTTTGAACCTCATTTCATTGTCCTCAGCCCATTGCTCCAGCATGGTCAGATCCCTCTGTAGAGCCTTTCTACCCTCACACAGATCAACTCTCCCACCCAACTTGCTGTCATCTGCAAACTGACAGAAGGTGCACTAAATCTCTTCATCCAGATCACTGATAAAGGTGTTAAACAGAACAGGCTCCAACACTGAGCCCTGGGGAGCACCGCTGGTGACTGGCCAATGCCTGGGTTTAACTGTACTCACCACCACTCTTTGGGCTCAGTTCATCTTCAGTGTGTGCCACAGGGGTTCATGTCAGAAAATTTGACCCATCAAACTCCTTCACAGATTTCCTGACTTCTCTGCCCCAGAATATTAGAAATGTGGCACTTGAAATCTGTTTTCCCAAAACATTTGGTCTAGTCAAGCCCCCTAATGCAACATTCAGGGCAAGCAGATGCAACAGGGTCACAAACACTGCCGAGGCAAACGTTTAACGGCTCGTCAGAGGACGAGTGGATGTTCCTGTTACTGTCTGCTGCTAGATAACTCTGTACGCTGCTGGTAATTACTGTATCTAGTTTTCTTTTTGTTTGTATGCTTACACCTTACCCATTAGCTTTGTTCACGGCAATAAAATTGTTCTGAACAGCTTGGAAAACGTCCTTTGCTCTGACTTGAAAAGGCTGAGTTCAGTTCCCAGGGAACTCAGTGGGAGCTGGATTAATCTCTGTGGCAAAATCCTTTGCCTCTTCCCATGCTGCTGCTGCAGCAGGTGCTGAATCTCCTTGCACTGATTGGTTAATTTATCCTTTTGTGGTACTGATATACCCAAATCCCCTAAATGTCTTCCCTTATGTAGGTTTTTTTCTTGAGCTCCTTCAACAAAAGAGACTCAAACTTTCTACTCCTTCTCCAGTCTCCAGCCAGTTCAGAGCCCCAAAGCTTAAGCTTTCCCAGGAACATTTCTTACTCTTTTTTTTTTTTTTTTCACATGCTTCATCTCTGGAGTTCATTCTTCCTCCAGAGTATCTTGCCTATCCAAATTACACTTCTGGATAGAACTAGAAACAAAGAAGGGGAAACAGGGAAGAGGAGGGTCAAGGACTTTATCAGTCAAGTTTTTGTTTGAAACCTTAAAAAGAAATGTTCTGTTTACATTAAGTAATATCTATTTGCAGTTCGATACATGAATATAGTTATCTCCAGAACATCACGGTGTCTCATCACACTCAGCGATTGTTACTGAATTGATTTTGGTACAGTTGTTCTTGATTTATGTCTGTCTATGCCATAAAAGAAAACCAACATTGTTAGAACAAAAACTTCCCATCAAAAATGACAATATCACTTTGGGTAGAGAAGTTAGAATCTGTGGTTTGGGATTTATTTGCTTTGCAGTACCTTTAATGAGTAGCATGTAGCCACAAGCAGCTGTAGATCTAGTCCTACAAATCATGCCAAAACAATCAAAAAAAAGAAAAGTGCACATATTCTAAACTTTTGTCATTTTCCCACTACTGGAGAAAAGATTTCTCAAGCAAGCCTTCCATCTTTTGAATGCTGAAGCATCACAGGGCTGAAACTGAAGCTGTAAGCACCCACCGTGCCTCACAATGAAGTGAAAGCGTTCTCTTCAAACTGGATGAGAAAAACTCCCAAACTGAAGAGCAAAGGCACTTTCTATGTGTGTTACTCTAAATTGATTAAATAGAGAGGTACACACCATAAAACTCGAGTTCAGACATAAACCTGAGAGCATGCAGCTTGAGATAGAGCTGGATCATTGCATCCAAACCATGTGGCTGCTGACAAACAGGTAATAACTGATTAGTTAGCCAAGTCCACAGAATATCTGTTCTATGTGCATCCTATCTCAGAGGGTATTTCCCAGTAAACTACATCACCTGACATTCTGTATTGATGCACAGCAGATGTTTGTAACACCTCAGGTCCCTATGACAGGTAAAAAAAAAACCTGAAAACAATAGATATTCTTCAGATTGGTTAAAATTGTCACCCACAAATTTGAGCTTCATTTATGGAATCTCCCACAAATCCATCTCATTTAGTGAAAGACACATTCTAGTTAAAAAATCCACCAAGAAAGGATATTTGAATAGAGCAACTCACCTAAAACATGACCCAAATCTGAATGCTTCTGTTCACCAAGTCCTGGCAATTCCAGTTCAGTCTAGGACCAGAAACAGAAGCACACAAATATATAAACACAAGTGACTTTTTTTCATGAGGGCATTCATACGGGTCAAACCCAACAAAATGCACAAGATATGATCATGTTTTTCATTTTAGGAAGAAATAGCTTATTAAAGATAATCACTCAGCTAGTGCAATGTGTTGCCAATAGCTGTTATTTGATACTAAGGGAATAAAAAGACTCAACAGTGCAATTCAGATGATGGCAATAAGCAGCTAGGTCCTAGACACCCGTATTGACTCCTAAATCCTAAGAGTTCCTATGTTGTTTAAAACATAAATCAGACAGAGTGGTCAAAACTTAGCTTTTAATTCTCAGTCTTGTGATTACATTGGTTGATTTCCAAGACCACAGCTAAAGGCCATGAGAACTTTTAGAATGTTTTCCCACTCGTATGGTCCCGAGCAGTGAGAGAAAAAGGCAAAAAGGCAAGCAACCAAAAAAGAAAAAGGACAACAACCCAACAGAAAGCATGGTAATGAAATAAAACATTCAGCACAGAGTCACTGATCAGTAAGTGAGCTTTGAAATTACTGGGAGACACGGCAATTTCCATTTAGCATCCTGACGAATTCTCAGAACTGTTTTGGAAGGTGGAAGGGGCCACATAAAGTGCTTTGGACCTCTTTATTAACGATTTGAGGAGATTCAGGTTTCTTTCTTTTCTTTTCTTGGGCTTTTTTTTCGCTTTCCTGCATGAAACAGATTGTTCTTAGAAAATGATTGCATGAGCTTTCCCTTCACTTTCCTGTGCAGAGCTACAACAGAGTACTATTAGCATCTGGTTCTGCATATGCCTAGAAGCCCATTCATTTCAAGCCACTTTCAGAATCAGGGCCTTGACATGTAATAATTCACTACAAATACTGACATGTATAGTTTTTCTTCTTAAAATGTACTTGAAATTTCAAAACACCCTCAAATCCCTGCAAGTCTCCTCACAGCAGAATGACTTCCTTGGGAACCGTGACATTCTTCATAGCGCCTGGATAAAGAAGCAGCATGACAAATACTTCATCTGATGAAAAAAGCTGAAGAATATCCAAATAAAAACACAAATACACATTTAGCCATAATTACCCAGCCAGGATGAAACATCAGTGTATACAGCTCTGCTCTGTGAAAAGCCCTGAATATTTCAGCAATTCTTTAGCAAGGTACCCAGGTGGTTTTTTTTTTTGTCTGCCAGTTAATTATTCATTCCTAAAACTTTCTTTTCCTTGTTTCCCTCCTTGAGTTATTACAGAACTTCCTTCTCCTCAGCGAGATGAGGAGTGCAATCACATGCACAGACAAAAAAAAAACCACCATGTACCCATCAAAAAGCTGAGACACATCCCAGCCCTGACTTTCCCCAGTTGTACATTTGATGCTTGCCGGTGCCATTAAGCAAACACAAAACAACAGCGAGCGCATTCTGTTGAAATGTTTAGCTAAATGGAACCAAAACAGTCACAGTTCACAATTTCATAAATACATTAATTAGAAATGTCTCCAAATAGCATGTGATTTTGAATTATTAACATAAAACACTGCATTATAAATGACTGCAAATTGCATTCCTTAGTGCTCTCCATGCTTAATTTATTATGCCGTAGGAAAATTTGCAAATTACTTCACTGTTTTATATTTAATGGATAGTTTTATATGTATATTGTTTCATTAAGATAAAATTAAATCACAGTGTACATATTATATGCCTTTCCAGTGACATAAATGTCACTGGAGACCCTCAGACTTTGTCAGAAGAGGAAAGTGTTTCTGTCAGCTCCTAGATTTAATAAAGAAATGACGAGTAGGTTTGAGTTTTTGCTCTTTCCTTGCCCATCCATAACTGCTCCTTCCAGCCAGCCCATTCCCAAGGCTTGTGAAGGGTGTTGCAGGCAAGTTTGGCAGCAGAGCAGCTTTCCCTTCTCCACCTCTGTGGTTCAAAGGGCAAAAGAGAGTATTCAGCAGTGGGCACTGCTGCAAGGGCAAAGCAGTCACCATGCCACTTGAGTTGTGTGGGTGAGAAAGAAGGTCACAAGCCAGGGGAGCTTCCTGCCCTGAACCCCACGAGCAAACGTACCTTTGGAAAACCATTTCAGTCTCTGAGGAAGAGGAATAAAAGGCTGGTGTGGGCTGGCTTGCTGTACTGCCAAGGTTTTTGCCAACGCATCTTCCTGCAGTGGGGAAAGGATAGAAAGAAACTATTAGGAAATGCTAGTGAGGCTAGGTGAGAATAGAAGTCTGTAGAAACACCAGGAAGGGGGGGGGGGTGTTGAAGGACACTTTATATAAAAGGAAAATCCATAAAAAATGAAACTATGAAGACATTTGTCTTTGACAATTTCTTTGCATGTTGCTTGTACTTAGCCATTTGTCTTTATTTGTAAATTCCTCAGAAGAGGAACTGCCTCTAACTATATGCTTGTCGAGTTCATGTTACAATGGGGACTCAGCTTCCCTGGAAACCTGATGTACAAATAGAGCGTAAATAATAGATATTATTTATGATCCCAAAATAAATATCCTTGGACCATGAAGAGGTACTGTAGACGTGTTTCAATAAGCTGTCCAACTCCCTGTTTTCTGAGAACTAACAACATCTCTTTGGTGGATGTGAGACATCCCTTCAAAGCTGCTTTCAGGCCTTGTCAGAAGATGGAGAAGCACTGTTTACCTGTCTGCATGGGTTCCACGTGGTTTTCAGGTGTGTTTTTGTTTCATAAAAATATAGCACATTAAAACATTGCAGGGGGAGTAGGAGGTGGAGTGAGGGCATATTTGGGAAAAAACATTCTGCTTCCAGTTAAAACTGTATTAATGAAACTGAAGCTATGAGACGAGTGTGAGAGGAAGAGAGAGACAGCCCTCTGAGCTATTCTTTTCAAGTAATGAAGATGAGACTCTGTGAGAGATTGAGGTGTCAAAACTGGAAGTGCTGGAACAAATTCACAAATTAAAGAGCAACAAGTCACCATGACCAGATGGCATACATCTGAGAGCTCTGAAGGAACTTAACAATTAAGTAGTTGAGCTGCTAACAGAAAAATATGCAGCCTTTCATTAAACTGCCACCATGCCAGAGGACAGAAGGTAACAAACACCTAGCCTCACAAAATCTGGAAGGTATGTTCCTGGGAGCTTGATTAAAGCTGTAGATTGCTTCTCTCTTTTAATCATCCTGGTTTCAGAGGGAAGTTCAGCACATCCAGCAAAAAGGGTTCAGCTGAGCAGGTGCCCCAGCACAGGCGAGTGTGAGGGGTTTGCTGACTCAGCATATGCTGGTGACCATTAACCTGGATGTGGCTGGGAGACCTTGCAAGGACTGACTTCAGTGATAATTTAAAAAGCAACTGCTCTAATTACCCCCTGCCGCTTCAAAAACGGTTTAGGTTCCCCAATTACCTATCCCTGGCAGTGCTTTCAGGACAGCTTAACTCCTTCCTTGACACATTTATGAATAAGAAGGCAAAACTATTGTCTTACTAACCCAGGAATTTCCTCATGGTTTTATGTCCCACTTGCAGTTCTTTATCACCCAGATCACAAAATCATTGAACTGTTTTGGTTGGAAAGACCTTTAAGATCACTGAGTCCAATCACTCTCCTCACACTGCCAAGCCCACCACTAATCCATGTCCCTCAGCACCTCAGCTGCACTACTTTTAAGTACCTCTCCAGGAAGGGGGACTCACCTAATTCCCTGGCCAGTCCATACCAGTACTTAACAAACCTTTTGGTGAAACAATTCTTCCTCATCTCCACTCTAAACTTCCCCTGGCACAACCTGAGGCTGTTTCCTCTTGCCCTATCACTCGTTACTTGGGTTAAGAAGCAGTCTGTGGCAGCACACAGAGAAGGCGGCACATGGAGGAAAATAAACAGCTCAGCATCTACTTGTGTGGCACAAACCATGTAATTGTATCACTGCGTAGACTTTAAGGTGTGTGCATCTAGTCCTGCAGTGCACACCTGCTGTGCAGTTAGTGTTTGCATTATTATGCTCATATAAGATGGAATAAAAGTACATCTTCCCGTGTATTATGTAGCCTGGGATAGACCATACCAGGAGACTCTCCTGTCCTTTCAAAATACTGAGAACTGGAGAACCGTTATCTGGGATATGCAGAAGAGGAGGGGGAATATCTGCCTGAGAATAAGCACCGACGTGGCGCCTCAGACACGTATTCCCACCACGTAAGAGTGAATATCACTGCTTCAAGTGAACACCTCAAGCTATTATTCAGAGTGCAAGAGGCCTTCTTTCTAGTTTGGATGAGAAGTTGTGTCTGTGTTGAAAATAAAACACACGTGCAAGAGGTTTTAGGTTTTAAAAATGGTATTCTGCCATAAATTAAATGCTTTGTAAGAGAAAACTCCTGGTCATGAACACTCTTGCTTTCTTAGAGGCTTCACAGCACCCTGAAGGACTTCTTATGTAGGAGAAGATAGCTGGAAAGCAGATGTTAACACCTGCTTTAGATGCACAGTCTGAGGCCAGCTCTTACCTTGCCAGTACTGTTTAGCCTAGCAGTCAGACTGGAGGTGCAAATGCTTACAGACTCCTTGCTGAAAGCAGGAGCATGAAGTGTGGGGTTTCTTCTCTGAAGCAGATAGTCTAAAGAGTGAACCTTTTTCTTCCATGGATCAATTGTACATCAACTGTACACAATGACAACTTTGGGACTATGATGCTTTTTAATCCTGGATCATCTTCCTGGCTAGAGTTGATGGACTGGAGCACAGAAGGAGGAGGACTGCTGCTGTCTTCTGATAACTTTTGATAGACCTGGTTTCTCCTTCCCATGCCCATAGACTAACTTTTTAAAGAAGATGTCTCAAAAGTCCTCAGTTTTCTTTCATTATTAGCAAAAGGTCATTTCTCTCTTAGCCTTGCCTCAGTTTCCACCATGAGAAATGTACATTCTACTATGTACATCCAAGTGCTCTGGAGGGTTAATGCCACACAGTCTTCTCCTGGAATGGGCAATCCTAGGCTTTAAGTCATGATGGAAAGCCCCACCAAAAGTGACTGCAAACAGATGTTCTTGAGGAGATACATGGAAAACAGGATATGTGTGGGAGTCCTCGCTGGGAAGCCTGGTGGCAGTCCTGCAGATTAAGTAACAGCCATAGGACTCACACTCGGCAGAAGTCAATGGCTTAAAAATAGCTCACTCTCCCAACATATTTCCTGCACATTCTTTTCATGGCAGTCACTTCCTTATCCTAAAATTCACAGCTTGCTTTGGTGACTTTTACCCCAGAACCACAAAGCAGCTTTTATGTGTTATTACACACAAATTCCACGCGTGATTGTGAAAACCCCAGTTTTCCCATGCTCAGCTCCACTCATGGCCTATGCCAACATTGCTGCAATCCTTAAGCTGGAGCATTGCAGCTTATTCTTCAGGAAGCTACCACTGAAAAACTCCACATGGTTAAGAAAATATACCATAGAATTAGAATCATTTTGGTTAGGAAAGATCTTTAAGATCATTAAGTCCAAGCCCTCCCCCTCAGGATGCCCAGTCCACCACTGAACCACGTCCCTCAGCACCTCAATTCCAAGGTTTTGCAAGATCTCCATGGGCAGCCTGGCACAGGGGCTGACAACTCTCTCAGGGAAAAAGTTTTTCCCAATATCCAACCTAAATCTCCCCTGGTGCAACTTGAGGCCGTTTCCTCTTATCCTAACACTTTTCACTTGGGATGTGTATCTTTTAAACACTACGGGGTACACTGGCATCTTTCAAACAGATCTTGTGGTATTGACTAAGACTTGACAGCTTTCTGAATAGCTGGGGACCCAGTTCACAAAGAGATGGCTGTTTCCTTTATGTCCCATTTCAGCCATCGTGGTCTGGGGGCTTCCTGCAGACCCTGATGGTCTCTCATCAGAGGATCTCAGCTAGATGCACGTTTCTGGCTGCATCTGCTCCATGTTTCAGAGTTGGTTCAGACTCCATGCTCTTTTGGAACTACCAGAAGCTCAATTTGATGAGCTTTGAGTTGGCCTGAAACATCTATCTGTTTTTCAAATCTCTAATTGGCTTTTGGCAAAATTTGCCTCAGGCTTTATTTTTTTACAGCATCTTTACTGTTAGCATCATTTTCTTGTTGAAACCAGTGGAAGGAGGACAAAGTGTCACAAATGCATGAAACTGTCAGAAAGCAAACAGATACTTAATGAAGCTGAAGTTATCTCATTTGTGTAGTTAAATCAGACTCAAATAATCAAACCAAGTCGACCCTGAATGAAAAACAAGCTTGGCTTCTTGGCTTCCAAGCCAAAGTGGCTTCAGGACTTTCAGCTATGAGCCTGCTGAATGAAAAGCAAGCCTTTTTGTAACACTTGTGACAGCCAGGATATCCCTCAGCATCCTGGTTCCCTAACAGTGTTTGGACACAGAGATCTGGATGCAGGCCGTGGGCTCAGGCAGGCAAGAAGAAAGCAGCTTTGGAAAAGCCAACCTAATTTGTATGTGCTTTCCTGCTGGGACAGCTCCTGCCTACTGGAGTTAACAGAGGTGGCAGCTCCAGTCTGGTGCTGGGCTATTCCCCAACTCTCTCTCCTTCTCAATCCAATTGAAACAGCTCATCTGGAAATTTGGGGGAGATGCTGGGATCAGCCTAAAGCAAGTGACTTCCACAGAGGATGAACCAGCTTGCTTCTATTTGACGTTGCACGGCGCTCAGGGTAAGGCAGTTCACTGTTTCGGGCTGTAATTTCTTTCATTTTGTGGAAGTCTCAAGTCTCCAGGCTTTGCTCCAGACCCAGAATCTAATGTCTTTGTCTGTTTTCTCCCTGACAAGTCTCTGAGATATTAAAAATCAAAAGAAGACTCTAAGGAGCAAATAAAGCCTCTTTAAAGTACCATTTCACTTTTGTGTTCACTCACAGAAGCTTTTTGCTCTCTCTGCCTGGTCTCAGTCAGATCTTGCATAAAAGGGAAAAAATGCACTTAAAAGTGCTGTTTTCTTTCCACTTCCCCCTGTGCTTCAAATCATTAGCCTTTCTGCATTCCTCTTTTATTCCCAGACTGGCTTGTGCCGAATCAGATTATAATACATTAAACCTCCAAGAAACACAAAGCTTTCCAAAGTGCTCTTTGGGGTCTCCATACATGTGTTCTCTTGCTCTCTCCTGCAATAATTACTGCTGTCCCAGGGTCAGTCCCTGTGTGCAGGTCCCGCTCAGACATGCTCAGCCTCACCTCTCATCACCGCAAAATGAATTCAGGATGGGCTTTGCCTGCATGTCATCTCTGCTTTTGTGTGCAGGAGCAAGGGAATTGCCTGGTCTGCAAGGATGCCCTGCCCTACTTTTGTATAGCCCTTTTGCAGAAAGGGGTTTCTGCAGCTTGTTTTGTGACAAGTAGGAGTAGTGGCTTTCCAATCGACTTCTCTGGACATACCTTAATTCCCTCTGCTAAAGGCAGGGCTGTTGAGTCACAGTCCTGGCCTGACACCTCTATCAAGGCTCCCCTGGTTTCAGTGAGACCGGAGCCCTCGTCACTGTGCAGTCCTGAGCAACAACCACCAGTGCTGGGAGCAGTTCAACACTACCTGTGCTCTCAGGAGGAAACACTGCCCTCAGCTTAGCCTTCACCCTGAGAAGGAGGAACGCTATATAAGGCTATCACTACTGGAAAAAAACAAGCTTTTCCTATGGCAGCAGAGTGCAAAGGGTTAAAGATAAAGCTATTGCCAACCATGTCACATCAGCCAGAAAGCACAGGGCTATAATTCACAGCAAGGCACTACCCTGAGAGTGGTCTGACTCATTACTCACAGGTTACTGGAGAGCAGGAGCTCTGGTCTTCCCAAGCAGTGCTTCTATGTCTCCAGAGAAGGGATGTGAGGGGCTGCAGGAGGGACTCAAGGATTCAAACAGCCCTGATCTGCAACAGCCAAGGTGCCTGCTAAAGATCCCGAGAGACCTGCTGCTGCTGCTGGGGAGGTCAAGTGAGAGAGGCACAATCCACAGTTCTGACAGTTCAGGTTGAGCTCTGCAGCTGGAAGCACCTGGGGACCACTTCTGACCACTCAGTGTCATGTGGTTCAGTGTACAAGAGTGGTTTTGCACTTACACCAAACAGGCTATTACAACTTCTGCAGAGAATTTATCACTGAAAACCAAAAAGAACAGAGAACAACCTGGATATTTGACATGCAAAGACACAGCAATGCACACTGAAGCCACACTAGCAGCTTTTTTGGCTTCTACATCAAAATCATTGGTATTATCAAAATTGTCAAGGGGTTTTTTTGGTCAGGCCCTACTCTCAGAATAAACTTGTAAGCAAAGGAAAACATTGCTTTAAATTACCATCGCTTTCTCTTTATTTTCTGGGGAAGGCATGTCTATGTTTCTTCTGAGGATGCAGGGATAGCAATGGCAAACTGAGGCACATGCTCCTACTACATCTTTGTTAACAAACTTGAATTCCCTCCTGATGTGCTCTTCTGCTCCCAGTCCTGACCTCTTCTTCTAAAATGAAGCCTGCTCTCACATTTTTGTGGGGCTTTAATAACATGGAAAAAAATGAGTCTACGATCGAAAAAGTTAAAATCCATTTCTGCTCTTGCCCTACACAAGAGATGAGCAGATGCCTCCCAAACTGAGAGCCTGGTTATCTAGCCTGCTGCAATGCCGTGCCAATAAAGAAGACTTTTTTTTTCTATTTAAAGAAGTAATATAATAAAATGTTGGTTCATTCCATTATAATAGCTAGGAAGGATTTGCTAGTTTCACAGCATAAATTTAGATTAATTTTTGAGATTTGACAACGTTATAAAAATTATATTGATTCTGAAATTATAATTTTAGATTGGTTCTGTCATTTTAGCCTATTAGCAGTCTTTAAATGAAGTGATCCAATGTTACAATCAATCTTATCTTCCATTATGCACTTCCTGGTGCTAAAAAGTGAGATCGATTCTAATTAACTACACTGGTTCAGTCATTTGGGTGGTTTGTTCAAGGAAAAAAAAAAGGAAAGAAGTTACTGCCCTAATACCACTAAACAATTTATTATACAATTCTGCACTGAATTTATCTCCAAACTGAATGTCACTCCCATGGTAAAAAAAAATACAGCTATAGCTCTCTAAAATATTAGGATGACAACATTAATGCTGTTGCTTTAGCCAGTGCAGCGTGTGGAATATTTCCAGGGTCCACTTGAGCCCTAAGAAGCAAAGCAGGGTCAGCAAAAACTACTAGCTCAGCAGCACAGGCTACAAATCTATAAGTACATTGAAAACAGCGTTTGCAACGTGCAGCTGTGGGCTCAGAAAGCAGGTTTAAATGCTGCTTAAGAAGCCATAATGGGGAAAATAATGCTTTGAAGCAAGCTGATGTGAGTTAAATATGAATCAGCTCAAACTTAGGCATTTCTTCCTAACTCCAGCTTGCACTGATGTACTGAGACTAGCAAAGATCTCAATACCCACCTTGCCCAGTGTCAATCTTGATAGACCACTGGCCTTCAAATAGGCTGTAGGTGATGGCATAGGCGCAAGGCAGTGGGGGGAATAATATTCTGTGACCTTGGCTGAAGTGAACCTGGAAAGAAAAGTGGAAGCCAGAAAGGTCTACTACATCCTGATTTTAAAATGCAAACTGTAAAGGTTGGCCTCAAATGAATTGAGAGAAAATGTACACTTGCCATTTTATTCCTTAGTGTGCTTAAATTAGTCTCTTAAGGCAGACACTGTGACCTCAAGTACTAATCTGTTACTTTTCCCATCTTTAGTTGCTTGTGCCTGGAGTCTTTTCTGACTTACTCCCTGCTTTTCCTTGCTGTATGTTTAAAGAAATGGAGCATATCCACCCTCACAACTAAATCAGCTCATCTCCCTGTCACACTCAGTGCAAGTCAGAAACAATCTACAGTCCAAGGGATGCAGCACTTGCTTCTCCAGCCACTGCCACTGCCTTTTTTTGTGTGGAGAAATGTGTTGGGGAGTGAGTCAAGAGTAAGTAATGTGAGCCTGACATCCTGTTGCAGCATCTTTCTTGACCTTCCTCCCTTCATACACCCTCACACACGTTTTGTTCCTGTCCTCCTAATGGCATTGTCTTACTAAGAAACCAAATTGCTGAAAAGAACTGTGAAAGGGAGCAGGAGCTTGAAAATGCTTCACTTATTCCTTTGTTGCTTTTCTTTAAGATCTCATCCTTGGGCATTCAATGGAAAAAGATCAGGAAATCATTGTGAGTCCCCATGTCTGTCCCCTTTGAGATGAACAAGCCCTGCAGAGACAGGGAAAGCTGGATGGCAGGTGGACCAGCACTTTACTTTCCTGTAGGCTCTCAAGTATCGATTCCAGTCACCATGAAGCTCGACAACAACTTGTAAGAAGGGAAAATCTCAGAACTCCATTTTTTGATGGGCTCCTGTTACCCCTTCCCTGATCATCTCTCATTACTGATGATGTACTGGCTCAGAAGATTGACTCTGGATTCTGTGCAAAGCTACTACAGAACACTAACATGGGTGCTGCTGAAAGCTTTTCTATGGGAATCTGCTTTTGAAACTGGCACTTTTGTTAGTTTGATAACAGAATAACTGTTTTGCATGTAAAAGTCTTGATTTCTGTGCTACCGCTTTTGTACTTGCATTGCACACTATCATTGGTCATTTGCCACCTTGTAAGAAGCCTTTCAGGAGCCTGATTCTCCACTGCCTCACACCTCATGCAATCATCTATATCAGTGCAAATAAAATGCAAAACACCATCACAGGGATGCAAGCAGAGAGATCTGACCCAGCTGCATTCCACTACACAGAGCAGTGGAGGATGAGACTGAAAAGCTTCAGAGAAGGTCTGAGGATACATACACAAACAGCCTTGGTCCACCCTTCTGCCTTTGACTTAAGGAAGCTTTCTTGCAAGCCAATGGGTAAGAGAAAGCTCATTCTGCCTGTGAAGGAGGTTGTAGTCAGGGAGAGGGTTGGTCTCTTCTCCCAAGCAACCAATGATAAGACGAGAGGACATCACCTCAAGCTGCATCAGGGCAGGTTTAGATTGGAGATGAGGAAGAACTTTTTCATTGAGAGGGTTGTCAGCCCCTGTCCCAGGCTGCCCAGGGAGATGCTGAATTCCTCATCCCTGGAGATATTGCAAAGCCATGTAGCTGAGATGCTGAGGGACATTGTTTAGTGGCAGATTTGGCAGCATGAGGTTAGTGGCTGAGCTTGATGATCTTAAATGATCCAAATGATTCCATGGCAGTCCTCTCTGAAGCTTTCCAAATGTCATCACCAGCTGCACAAAGTGCTGCAGACAGTTTGTTTGCAACGTGAGGCCACCACTGACAACAGCACATGGGAGATGCACCCTGCCCATGACTCTTTTTGGGGAGGCAGGAATTCTCCACTGCTGCAGCCCTGGGGAGCTGCTGGCACATGCCAGGCTCTCCTCTGTGTCCAAGGTTCCTGCCAACAGAGCAAGGCACCCCTCACCAGCTGTATTTCTAGGCATAAGGATGGTGCATTAAAGGTGGGCATCACCAGCAGGGCTGGTGATGGGGACAGGCTGGGTCCTGGGGTACCTGAAGGAGAAAGCTGGGAGTGATATAGGGGGAGACCACAGTGTGTCAGCAACAGCAAACAAAGGGTGTGGGAGCAGGACAAGGTGAGAGATGCCACGAAAAAAAGAAAGGAGATGACATTTGTGCAGAACAACCGCTTTTGTTTCTTTCCCATTTCACAGGCAGTGTGTCTATTAAATGTGGCTTTTGCTGCCAAAGGACTTGTCATATTACATTAGGTTTAGCAACTTCTGCTGTGGCAAAGTGTGCAGCGTCTCCCTTCACATAAAGAAAATATTTTCACAAGTCTGTTCAACCTGCTAACTGTGATTACAGACAGTTGGCCCCTGACATGACATTTATTGCTCCAGCTTCCAAGTTAAGAGCCTCACAGCACTGCCCAGCCAGCTACCTGAAGAGCACATATGTGTGTGGAGACCTTAAACAAGTTTCTGCTAATGACTTCATTTTGTACCCTTTTAGTAGGTCTTTAGCAGCTTTATAGAAAAGATGTTACAGTAAAGTAGTAAAAACAAGAACTCAGAGAGTATGTGCAAGCTCTTAGGGTTGCCAAGCCTCCTCTTTTCCTGCTCACCTTGAAATACAGATTATACTATAATCCTTCTCGGTGCTCTCTGCATGCAGATTGCTACACTGCTCAGCAATATTACTCATTTTTGGGAATTACTGGGGGAAAAAGAGTCATTGTCTACCCTCTGCGTCAGAGACAAACTCACAAAAAGGCAAGAGGGTTGGAAATGACACCAAAATTAGGGATGTGCAACAGAGCAAGGTGTGCTGCCAACAGCCACAAAGAGTTTGACCTAGTCAAGTTGTTGCATGAAGGAGCCCTAGAGAAGGCTGCCCAGAGGAAAGTTTGCTGTGAAATGAAAACAAATGACCCTCACAGCTAAAAAGAACACAAAGCAGATTAAATGAGCAAAGCACATACTTTCCTCTTCCCCGCAGGACACGCTGATGACAGTTCACAGCATCTACTGGAGACAACTGCCCAGAGACCAACTTCTCCACCGCTGCATCTGGTAAATGTGCAGGCTACTGCAAGACTCACCTACTTTCCCAGCATCTAGGAAGAGAGGAAGGACAAACAAAGGGTTTGTGAGGACAAGAGAATACCATCTGTCAATCACTTGGTTGTTAACAATTGTTGTGTGAGAGGGGGAGCATTGTTTTGAGTTGGATTTGTTATTTTAAATATTTCATACGAGTTGCCATCATTTAAAAATGTGTTAAATGGCCTGGCTTGTAGCCTTCACTTTCCTCTACTGCACAAGACATTTGTAGAGCCTGGATTCTTCCATGACTTGGCCTATGCTGTGGTACTTTTTGGCAGGTCACTTTGCTCTATTCTTTTCCAAACAGAAATTAAGTTTTGGCCGAGGGAGAAGCAGAGCAGAATGCAGCCTGCTGCAACAGCTTGTAGTGAGTTGGAAAGAACTCTCTGTTATAGATGAGAGCTGAGCAAATACCCTTTTTAATTTTTTTTTTTTTTGGGGTTGGGGTTGGTTAATTTCACTGCCTTAAACTTGCATGTGTATCTGCCAGCAGCACTGCATCTTGTTAGAATATTCCTATTAAGCAGGTGGATGTATGATGAGCAGAGAGAATTTCGTTCCATTTCGGTTAAGGGTATGCTATTCAGTGATTAAGATTCTTTTATTTCTTCTGCCGGATTGGGATTTAAACTGATTCTGTGGCATCAGCCTAAAGAGTCTCTCTCTCAATATTGTCTTCTATCATGTCAGAAAATCATTTACAAGGAGGCTGTGTAAGATTTGACAGGAGGCTCTCATCATTTCTTTTGCTGGAGTTGTAGTCCCCTCGACAATAAAATACCCTGTGCCCAGAAATGATCCATAAGAGGTGTGCAGCTCTAGTCATCCTTCCTTGCTTGCTGTCTTTATTTCATTCTCTGCTTGCATTGACACCAGCTGAGGCAGGGCTGGATAAGCAAGGAGAGGTGGGTGTTGACAGGAAGGGATGGAAAACTCACATTCGGAGACAAAACCATTTTCCTTCCTTCTTCTCTCCCCAAAGCAGCCTCCCCATGATACCAAGATTCTTTCCTGGAGATCTGTAATATGCTGCAGTAAGAACGATTTCCCAAGACCCTCCACAAGTCCTCAGGGACTTTTCCTGGCCTGGCCTTGGTTAAAATAAAAGCATGTTCAGGGGGAATGACTAATCCCCAGCCTGAATGCCACATGCCTTTTGGAAAGTTTGTTATCTGGTCCACTAACTCCCTGATTTGTTTGGCCATGTGAAAACCTTTTAAGCTGGTTCTGGAAATTCACCCCTGAAGCCTCTTCTGGGGCTTGGTTTTTTTTTTTTTTTATTTTTCTCCCATTTCCTCCAATCTTTCCCTTGTTCCTGAGGAGTGCCATCGTCCATTCCCGAGCCCTCAAAGCCAATTACCAAACAATGCACAAATATACGGCTGAGCGCGGGCTATGGGAACAGCTGCAAAATTGCTAATATTAGGTCTAATTTAGCTACAATAAATTAGCAAGTGTGTGGAAGCAAAATGATGACAGCATAATTATAACAAAAGTCGATGTGTTGAAGTATATGGATGACAATACATACTAATTTTAGTGGGGAAAAAAAAAGCACCAAATGAAACGCATGCAAGGAACAGACGGGCCTAATAGCTCAGACACATATACTTAATGTGACCAGTCAGTGTAAAAACAAAAAGATAGATGAAGCTGTTCAGAACCTAGTGCTAACAAGCAGTGTAGTCTGAAACCATTAACTGTCAGGGGTAATAACACTCAAAGTACTGAAGTGCAGTAAAACAGCAGCACTTTTCTGGGGATGATGTGCTGCTGTACAAGCACACACCTGTGAAGAGGGTACTAAATCTATCCTTGCGTTTATTACTATGGAGGGAGGAAAAACAACACTAATAATGTAAAGTATAAACGAAAATAGCAGACAGCAGAGAGTGACATTTGCATGGTCCCAGTCAGCTTGTTAGCTGAAGTGGGTTTTAATTAGCTATTTTCCAGCAAGCAAACGAGCAAATTAGTGGCAGCCATAAACAAGCAGAGACAATCAGGCCCAAAGAAAGAAAAAAAAAAAAAAGAGATCGGACCTTTTTCTGTGTGTTTTGCTTCTGGAAACACAATGCCTTCATGCTTCTGCTAAATATTTCTATTATCTAAAAGAACGTGGCAAAGAGAAGACCTTGGCAACCACGTGAGTTCCTGAAGTGGCTCAAAACACAACGTTAAGAGTACAGCAGGGACATAAAGCCCTGCTCTGAACCATCCCTCACTGCCACTCTGGATGTGAGACAGCAGGTGCTTCCAAAAGTGCTGTGCAGGGTGTGGGTGAGCTGCCCTCCACCTTCCCCTGCGTACCTCAGCAGGCAAGTAACGGCCAACTGAGGCCAAAGGGATGCCTGAGGCTCCCGGCTACTCGTGCTGCTGAGGAAGAAGGTTATGGCTCTGCAAACACTGTGGGAGACTAGCAGACTTGGGCTGGGGGTGATCAACTGGAGAGCAGCTCTGCACAGAGGGATCTGGGAGTTTTGGTAGGCAGCAAACTAAATATGAGCCACCAAGGTGCCCTCATGAGCAAGAAGGCCAATGGCATCCTGGAATGCATCAAGAAGAGTGTGGGCAGCAGGTTGAGGGAGGTTCTCCTTCCCCTCTGCTCTGTCCTGGTGAGGCCTCATCTGGAGCCCTGTGTCCAATTCTGGGCTCCCCAGTTCAAGAGAGACAAGGAACTGCTAGAGACAGTCCAGAAAAGGGCTACCAGGACACTAAGGGGACTGAAGCATCTCTGTGAGGAGGAAAGGCTGCAAGACCTGGGGCTGTTCAACCTGGAGAATATTGAGAAGAGACCTTACCAATGCTGATAAATACCTAAAAGGTGGGTGTCAAGAAGACTGGGCCAGTCTTCTTTGTGTAGTGTCCAGTGACAGGACAAGGGGTAACAGGCACAAGATGGAACACTGGAAGTTCCACTGGAACACAAGGAAAAACTCCTTTGGTGCTGAGGTGAGGGAGCCCTGGCCCAGGCTGCCCAGGGAGGGTGTGGAGGCTCCTTCTCAGGAGGTTTCCAAACCTGCCTGGACACGTTGTTCCTGTGCCCCCTAATTGAGGGGAACCTGCTTAAGCAGGAGGTTGGGCTGGATGAGCTCTGGAGGGCTCTTCCCACCACCACTCGCCTCCCCATTCTGGGATTCTGTGGCAAACCACTGAGCAAGCATGAGCAGGGAAGAATGGTGAATGTCAGAGGATGGCAACCCCTGCTGTTAAACTACTTTGCCAAGAGAAGATGCTTATCTGCATAGGATGCAGCTCTAGGCAGATAACATGGATCCAGGCAGCAATGAACAAACCCACTTTTGGTGCTTCTTTTATGACCACGGTAGTAACAGCTGTATAATGAAACCTGCCCCTGCTGTTACAATAACATGAACATGGGATGAGGATCCTTCAGAGCCTGGTCAAGCAAAGCCCAAGGTTAAGCAATTCACTTTTGTACTTTTGCTACTAAACTAATTATATTAATAACCAACCATAATGAAAAACATGGCAAGCTCATCCCTGGAGTCAGTCGTGTTTACCCTCCTGCTCCCGCTGGTTTTAAGAGATGCTGATATTGTGAAGATAAGAAATCCAATACAGAGGACAGATTGCTCAACTGTTAGGTTTTGCCTCTGAAGGATTGAGGTACTTTCACCATAAGATACAAGTGTGCGAAGTCAAGGAGCAGTAAATAACTACCAGAGTAAGAGTTGAGTAGTTTGAGCACTAATAGAGGCCTTGGGAAACAAGAGTTCATGTCTCATTCTAGCAGAGACTTCTCCCATGACTGTGGGTGACACAAACGGTCTGTTCTGGGGATAATAGCACTTCTGCCCCAGGAGTCTGCAGCAAAAGGCTCATTAAATACTGCGTAGGGCTCAGATATTTGGGAGAAAGGGCTAATTAGTTGGAAGGGAAAATGCCTAATAAGAATTAATCTTATTTATGCATCGCTATTGGTACACGTGGCACTAGAGAAAGACATTGAAGCAGGTTTTGCTTGGTATAAATTATCAGTGAGCTGCAGGAGAGACGCTCTTGCATCCCTGTCCTTGTCTTGTGCCAAGGGTATTACAGTCTAATTAATACAGATAACATGAGTGCAGCCGCCTACCTGTTGGGCGCAGTTGGAATACTAACGGGAGGGGAGGGCTGGGGGAAGGCTCTTGAAGAAGGCTTGGTTTATTTAGTTCATTTGTTTAGCGATGTTTTGACGGTCAGAAACCTCTGGCAATGAGTAGAGCCCAAGAGGCAATTAGTAATGGGGCAGAAAATGTAATGAGCCAAAAAATGAATTAAGTTGAGCAGACTAGGAGCAGACACTAGGGGCCAATGCTTTTTGCTGCTTTATAGCCCCTGCCCCTCCTCTGAACGCAGGAAAGTAGGAGGAGGTGTGATTTAACACAGAAACAGCCCACAGGGCATTTCCTGCTTCACCCAGGGTAGCTCTTTGCCACACAACGCTCTGCGCAGGCAGCCTGGATCAGCTCTTTCCTCAAGCCAGCCTCTACCCATAAAGCTTGCTGCCCTTTACCAGCCCTGCACCCAGGGACAGGGTGGCAGCTAGGGGTACCCCGTCAGGCATCAACTCCAAGCAAGCAGGATTAGAGTTTGTGCAGTACAATGACCATACAGGCAAGCTGGCTTTGCCTCACTTTTCCCTCTTTGCCTTTTACCAGTTTCTTTTGGTCCTCTGCTTATTATTCCCCACCCCCCGCCCCATGGCTTTCAGTTTTTGCTATTAGCAAACACACAGACTTTGCATTAGGATTCGGTCTTTTGTTCTGAGCCATAGGCTGCAATTGTGTCCAACTTACACAAAACCATAAGCACTTTCACCACAACCAAACTGTTTATGCATTTCTGCTTTTTATAACAAACTTGATTCTCAGTTGTACGTGAGCACCAGAGGAGGAAAGAAAGGCATGCACATATGGTAACTATCAAGCACGCACATGAGGACATGAGGGGTAGCTATCACCCAAATTGTCACCGTTAGCCATCATGTTAGCCATTAGAATCACAGATAATGATTCTGAGTTTAGGGAGCTGCTTGACTGACTCACAGAAAAACACAACTGCCCCCAAGTGTGTGCTACGATGATTTTCAACGCCTGCTGCAGCTCTGCAGCGCTCAGCCCTGGATGGCCCATAGGCTTCATCCTGAGGGAGGTAATTCCAGCAGAAAAATGAAGTTGTTACGTGGAGTTCAGGAAGGGAAACTTTGAGGAGAGAAAAAAAAAAAAAAACCAAAACAAAAACCCACAAAAATCCCTAACAAAAATGAATGTTCACGTCATTTTCATTCTTTTCTTGCATGGATAGCTCAGCACCAAATGAAAGCACAGGAAAGCCACAAAAGCACATACACACACACTTCAACACTGCTCTTTTCCTCCTGGGTCATGCCCAATGCTATTTCATCATGGCCAGGAGACTTTGGGGGAAATAGGAACAGAAGGGAAAAAAGAAAGATCATCTTTAAAAGAAAAGAACAGTTGAAAATTCAGAGCAAAGGAGTCAATTCATAGCTTTATCAGCATACAGGCAAGTGGAAAAGCAAGATATTCCTCTTCAAAGAGGAAAGTCCCCAAATGGATAAAGGTTAAGATAAAGGGGCAGAATTTCTGCCTGGCTCCACGCAGCTCACGCCTGCTCTGACATTGGCTGGATCTTCGGTCTTTTTCGGGTGAGGTATCACTGAGCACACAACAGTCACGACCAGTTCCCTGAGGGGTCTAATTCAAACTTAAGACACTTCATATCAACAACTGTAAATCTTTGCCTCAGCTCCTGCCAGCCTCAGAAGTTAAATGGACAGCTCTGCTCATTTCCTACGCCTCTCCTGCTCTGTTGCTTTTAGTGAAGTTGCAAATTATAATTGAAAGTTTGGTAAGGATCCCTTTTTGCTGAAAGATGCTACTATCCTCCTTGATGGAACTCTTTTAGCCCTGTAACAGCTCTTTTTTAAAGCACAATCTGATCTATTTTTCAACATCTGCAGAAAAGAAGTTGCATTCATAACATAGGACTGAAGCTGAAGCCTGGGACCCTCCCCAGCAGCATCTCACTCGCCTCAAGACGTGTACTGACGATCCCTCTGTGCGATGATGCTTCAGCAGAAGGAGGAACAGCTTTCAGCATGGATCCTGACAGATCAGAGACAAGAAGCCTTCAGCAGCCCAGGGAGGTCAGGCAAGCAGGAGACAAACAGCTCAGTGCTCAGCACTGCACAAGTCCAACCAGCCTGAAGTGGCTGAGTTACCCTCAACCAGGGCACTGAAGCAAATTATACCACCAAAACCTATCCTCTTTGGCTTCTCTGCCTAAATCACACCACACAGAATAAAGAATAAAGAGTCTTGTCTACGCACAGTGGTGAGACCTTTGAGTTTGTCTCTGTTGCAACCGTGAATTGTGCCACACATGCACCCATGCCCACAGCAAAAAAGTATTTCTTCTCTATTTTTGTCTCCCTGTCTCTCTCACTCCTTTCACTTGCAATCCTCTTGTTAAAGTTATTTCTGCCATCACTACTCACATTGAGTGTCTATTAGCCACCAGACTCTCAGGAATTAATGAGAGGGCTTAGCAAAGGCAGATTAAGATAACAGAGTGGTCAGGCTGGCAGGACTTGATGCTAAATGGCAGTTTCTTTGTGACTGGATTTTTGAGACACAAATCTACCTGCACTTCTCACTTCAGAAGGAGATTCAAGAAACAAGTTGTTGTGACCTTTTTTTCCCTCCAAGATTGCTGAAAGAGAATGCCCCTTGGACAGAAACAAATGCTAGCCTAACCTGGCATATAGTGAACCCACAGAGACAGGATCACACCATACCTAGCTAGATCCTGCCTAGGTTTGCTAGGCCAGCATGGCCCAAAAGGTCAAGGCATGGTCTCTCTGGTGTTGGTTTAGTTAATGGAAGCAGCCATTCAGTGTCTGCCACAATGACAAAGAAATTGCCATTTTGGAATAGATAGTCCTTTTATGAAGGACTGTTTTGAGCTATTTCTGTAATATTTTTAACACAGTGTTTTGTAATCAATTTCCCTTATGACAAGGCAGATGATGCATTTCTTTTGGAAGTGAACTGTGGACAGGCTGACTGGCTAGAAGTGAAAGCACCTGGCTTTCTGCTCAGTTTATAGTTAGTTGGGAAGAGTTAATCCAGTCACATATTTTCACAGGACATAGACCAGACTGACCAAGTGTCTCTCCTTTCTCTTCTCAGTAGCTCTCCTTCTGAGAATAAAGGGGAAAGAGCCAAACCTCTAAATACAAGTGTTTCAGACTGGATAAAGTTAAGAGAAACAAACATCTCCTCCCATATCTTCCTTTCTTCTGCCTGGTTTCCCCCTTGAATGGGAAGAGGAGAGTCATTTCAGGCATCTTACAGAAAAGCAGGGAGGAGAATGCCTCAGGTTGCTATTTTGCAAATGATTTACAAAGCCCAGGTATGAATTTAGGATCAGACTGTAGTCATAATAAAACTGTTCCCTGCATTTGTGATTACTGGTATCAGTGGGAATATGAGAAATTCATAGGCTGAGACACAATGAGCTCCCTTAAAGTCTCAATGTTCTTCTGTAATTTAAACTGATTAAGGGTGCAAATCCCACAGGATATAATCTCACAAGTACATTTCCCTGCCACTTCATACTTAGCCAAGAAGTGCTTCCCAAGAGTGTCTTTTTCCCTCCTTCTGTTTCCATCCTTCTGCATCTAGTTCCAGCAGGGAACAAGGGAAGGACTGGGCAAAATCAGAAACAGTCTGATTTTGAAACTGAATGATCTTCTTTGGATCTCAAGAATTGGTTCTAGCTGTATGCTGGGGAAAATCCTTGTAATTATTTAAGTCCACTCAGTTCACTTTCAATGCTTATTTCTGTTTCCTTTCAGCCTTTATCACAGAAAACATGCTCATAGTTTTCTTGGCACACAGGTAGAACAGTGATTTCCTCATAAAAGATATGCTACACCTAAAGGCAGATAGCTGCTTATTTTCAAAGACTAATACATCTAAAAAGGTTCATGAAGAATAAATTGGATAGAGGCACAGAAACAGGGTGGTTTTTTTCTTTTGCATTCAGAACATCAGTTTCCAAAGCACTGAATAGGATATAAACATAACCTTTTATAGACTAAAATTAAAGGAAATACCACAGTTGACTTTATTTGGCTTTGGATCACCCAAATGGATCACTATACATGCATATCCAAAGCAAAGATGATTTTGACACAAGCACAACAGTTAGCCACAAGAATCAGAAGTCTGGAATCTGGAAAGCAATAAAGCCACCCATAGGAAAATATTCCATGTCTTTTCACGCAGCAAATATTTCTTGTGATGGCTTTTCCTAAGTTTTTCAGATGATCTATGTATTCTCTAGCTCTCATCTACTTTTCTGACATGGCCTTGGTTTTATTCCAAGGCAGCACACAGGAAAGAAGCATTACCTTTTCCCTTGGCTTGACAATGCCATTATATAACAGACCAAAACTCATGAAAATGGGAAATGCAGAAGAAAATCCTGACCACAAAAAAACCCATATGTGCAGGAATGATAAAAAAATCAATTGCTAAAATTACTTTCTTGGTATTAGCTTTTAGGCAGCAGTGGGCAAATAGAAGAAAATGTCTCATTCTAATTCTTATCTGAAGATAAGAATGCCTAAATTCCCTGGATTTGCAAAGCTGTGTTGGCATATTGTGAATTCAGGGTTGCACAGAGAAAGGCAAGTCCATTCTTTGAAACTCTAACATTAACATTTCCCCTCTCTCTGGTTAAGTGTAAGGGATGACCAAAAGAAACCAACTCACTTTGAGAAGACATCAACAGTCTTTCTCCACATGCAACTCTTGGAAAGGTGTTTCCTCACCACCTCCCCTGGTCTTCCTCATGGCTTTGCCCGTAAATGCTGAGCACTCACCCATTGCACTGCTGCAAACGGCCATCAGTGATGCTCCCTGAGCTGAGCACAGATGCAAACAGTGGAAGCACCACTGAAGCACACTGCAGCTTGCTTTATCTGTCTTCTTTTAGCTATTTTTTTGTTCTTGACACATTCCTTGGCTTTCCTATAGCATAGCAACATGACAGAAAATATGCACATCAGACAACAACCTCAGAGCAAAGCAAGGCACAAGAGTTTAGAAACAAGTTTTGCCCTGAATTCATAGTGTGCTGCGGTAAACATTTCTGCTACACTGTGTTGATGATGATTAATAGAGGACTCGACACCAAAACAAATGAGGTATAAGAACGGTACTCTTTATCCTTCTCTCAGCATATTTTTCTCTAAGCTCTCAGGACATAGGTACTTGCAGTTGTGGAATCAAAAATGATATGAATCAAACTATTAGGAAATATTGACAATAATGTCTGATGGTTACAGGGATATTCAAGCTACGACGGAAAGGTGAGAGTGTGAGGACACAGACACTGACACTTCTTTTGAAGAACAGTGTGAAAATTCAGAAAAGCCTCCATGCTCCTCCAAATCAGTGCAAAACAGAGTACATCCTCAGGAGTCTCTAGGGAAGGGTATCAGAAAGAGATGGAAAAGAGACCACCCCCCTGGAATAGGGATAACTGGCCTTCTAAAGTGGTCTAAAGACAAAGATTGAATCGCATCCCAAGGCAGTGCCTCTGCACAAATGTAATTTCCTGGATGTTAACACTTCATACCACCATGACTACCATGGTAGCAACAGGTCATGCCTAACCATAGCCACAGAGTAGCTATGAGAGAGAATTGACAGGCTTTCAGAGTGAAACATTTCATTGATATTTTATAAACTGGAGCTAAGAGAAACCATAAAACAAAAAGCCTTAACTACTGGGAGACAAACTTGATTTAAAGGGAAAGCACCATTCAACTGCACTACACAACAAGACATCTGGTCTACTCCTGGAATCCTTGGACCTACAAAGAGTTTTGATGTCAACTCATTTCTTTTGATATTGTTTTGGTCTCTCCTCATTTTTGCACTGAACCCAGTTTTGAGATGCTCTTCCTGTCTTAGTCTGTGTCTGGAATAATTCTCTGTAATTTGCACTTGGAAACAGGGAAACTAATTTCTTATCTCTAGTAAGAGATAGATGCTACATGAAAGCTGTGTGACCCCCCCCAAGCACTCAGCCAAAAACAACACCCACAGTGTTAACAACAAAAGGGGGGAAATAATCAGGATCACTAACGGAGATGAGAACACAGGGACAATAGTTACTTTAATCTTTTCCTCTGTTTCAACAGCTGAAAGGACAATGCTCAACATACAAAAGCCAGAAGGGACCCAAATGCTCACGTGTTCTGACTTTCCATGTAATACAGGCTAAAGACAAGCATTCACCAGTTCCTGCGTCTGCCCCAGAAACGTGTTCCAAGGCAAGAAACTTTTACATGAAGTGACCAAATCCCTACGCAGACACAGAAAATACTCAGATGGTTTTTTCCCTCTTCATGCCTCTCTTCATCTGCTTTCCCAGGTTACTCAGGAGCTTACGTAGGAGTCAAAAAGCTTCTCCCGGTTTAGCTGTCTGTACCATTAATACAACACACTAGTTGGATGATTGAGAGGGAGGGGAAAAAAAAAAGTCTCTTTCCAAATTCTGAGCTTGATATTGTCAGTAAGACACCCTTTCCTCTACCGCCTCCTGCTACCCACTCCCACTCACCACATCCCAACCCCTGAAGCAACATTTGTTTCTCTTACCAGAAAATTCCTTGTCAATCAACCCCAGATCCCTTCCAGGCTGCCAACCCACCTCAGTCACACCAAGGAACATCCAGAGTAGTGCAAGCAACACTCATAGATTCCATCTGGGTCATCTCCATCCTGCCCCACGCCCCCCACCCACTGGTCCCTCTATAGAGCAGCTAAAGTCAGTCAGAGAAGCCCCAGCACAGCTTTTAATCCAGTTTCTTATGTGCTTTACAATTGGCTTCTACTTAAAATAGGTACCTGATTCAGTGGGAGAGCTGCTGCATTTGTGTCTCCAAAAAGCTCTGGTTCCTTTTGCTTTACTGCTCATGGGTCTTGTTCCTCCTTTAGCTTTACTGTTCACAGGTCTTGTTCCTCCTCACCCAACACCCTTTAAGAAAGCTGTCACATTACAGGCCACTTTGCTTTTCAATCCTGACTTCCATGCCTACACATACACAGAGAAAGGACAGGGACAAAACATTTAGATTTCAAATCTCTGATGCAAACAATTCCCGTGAGTCACAACTATTTTCCCTGGTGCCTTTGCTTTAAATCAGATACTTTCATCTCTAGAAACTTCTAGCAGTGAGTTAATTCTGGAATACTGCAAACTACCCTCCCAGACTAATCAGGGTTTGAGATCTTCCCCAACAAAGACAATAAGGAAGTAGCTAAAATACTTGTGTGGTGCTTTTTCCCATACTACTTTATTTTTCTGTAATAAAAGAGATAACCTGGGAGTTAACAAGAACTGAGGTTGATCCAATGTGCAAACACAACCATATATTTGTTAGAGCTGTCATGTTGTGCTTCCCGCTCACCACCCTTTCCACTGGTAGGAGGGAGAAGCTATTGTCCCACCATGTTGCTATTGGTTTCAGTAGCATAAGCTGAGCTTTTAATTTCAAGAAGAAATGGTCCATGAATCCATCTCATTTGTCTTTGGATTGAATGGGAACATCTCTTTCCCCAGCAAAAGAAAAATGGCCACTATCCTCATTTTTTTTCAATGCTTTTATTATTGATTGTCTCATTGCTGGGAAAAGAAACAGATAGGTCCTCTTGTGCACAGTAAGCAATGACCTGGTGTTGGAAGGAGTTAACCCAGGCATAAAAACTTAATTGCTAGAGTGTTCTGTATCACTGCTTCTGTTCTTTATCGTTGCTTCTTCAGACAGGGACCTCCTGAGAGTGCCCTTCCCTGAACCCTCTGGGTACAAAGATACGAGCTCTACCTGTTGCATTACTGCAGGATCCCTATCAGCTGCCACTCAGAGCGGCCGCAATGTGCTTCTTTCAGCTCAAGGGTCAGAGATTAGTGCACCCTAAGCAGCAGGAGCTCACACTTGCATATTTTATTGAGCCCAGGATGCACTTTGGCGACTTTTTGTTTCTTTCCACTTTCAACATTTCTTTTACAATTGCTTTCACAATCCAGCTCAAAGGTGGAGGCTTTGCTCTTACACTCCTGTCAGGAAGCACCCTCCTGCAGGATAGAGCAGATGAGGGCAGAGGGTGAACAACTTCTCCGTGTGCTGGGATACAGGGGGAAGCCTGGGAGGTTCTGCAGCACCGCTGCAGGTGCTTGGAGGATGAGAGCCCAGGAGCATCCCATGCACTTGGCAGTCAGAGAAAATTGTCAGACTGGGAAGGCTCAATACCTAAAACCACTCTTCTAATTAAAGAACAATACTATTTGTCACCTCAGGCTTGCCCTGGTAAAAATCTCCTGGTCTTCTACCTTTAGAGCTGGACTGAAGCCACACAGACATATGTTTTGCCCCAGGTTTTTTTTTTTTTAACACAGATCTTTAAAAACAGAGCTTCTATAAATTGCTTTTGAGTTACAGATCATTTTGTTTCCCCAGACAATACTTCAGTTTCCTATAATCATAGATAAATGAAGAAATATTCTGGTAATTATACTAGCAAAGAGCAATTGCTTTCAGAGACGGGTATTACAAAAAGATCCTGGGAAACTGTAGGTGAAGAAAAGAGAACCTGTATTTGGTTTGCTCTCCCCTCCTCAGCTCTGGGGAGGTTTGTGACCACCTCATCTTCCTCACAAAAGGCACTGCAAGCTAGGGACCACCATGGGCTGGGGATCACCATCTCCTGTTGCCTGCAGAGCAGGGCTGGGCACAAGAGCTGCCTGGGAGCCAGAGATCTCCCTGAGATGAGGGAACAAGAGCCCCTTTGAAGGAGTCCATTTGCAGGCACTGCTTTGTGTATCTGGGCTCCCACTGACTTTCACCCTCTGTATTTTAGCCAACAAATACAGGTACCACCACCAAGTCAGTCACCACCAAGACCTGTCCTCAGCTCTTCATCAGTGAGCATTTTTCCAGGGAAATACCAGGGAATATGAATCCCTCTCAGCTCTGGGCCTTGATTTACCCTGTTTTGTACTCACAAGCAAGTGGCAGCACACAGCACCTTTCCACACACTTTGTACAAGTGAAGGTGGGAGAAGAAAGGAGGTGAAGGCCCAGGCTCTAACAAGCTCCGCTTCCAGCCAGATGAGCCACAAGACACAGGAAGCTTATGGCCTTTCTCTCAGAAAAGCCAAAGCACTTGGTAAAAATTCTTAGAAGCACTGGTCCTGCAGATCTGAAGGGGAGGATGATGGCAGAAGTATTTCTCTCAGTCTCCACTATCTTTACCAAGACTATCTGTAACAGAGGAGTGCAAAATGAAGGGTGCATGAGCTGCAGCCCTGGTGCAGAACGTTATAACGCTGCATCTCCTGGAGACAGCGTTGCCTTTGGAGGAGACATCTCCCCAAGAACACCGTCACTCGTGGCTTACTGCAGGTGTCAGATGCCACAATTATTGTTATTATTATTATTAGATATTTGCCAAGTGCCAGCAGTGCACCTGCTGCTCATCATGGACTCAAACAAGCTGCTGATTTTTAACAGTGGGCTAACTGCATTTCCACTTGTGAAATCGTGCCTGTTTGATTTCTTCAGGCATGTCTTCTCCAAAGGGAAATATGCAATGAGAGTTTTTCTTTTTCCTTCCCCCAGGACTTTCAGTCCCTGTTATTTCTCTTTTTAAAGGCACAACAGCCCAGCTCCTCACCACGGCAAGCCAGTCCTTTTTATCCGTCATCTCCTCGGGATCGGATCACTAATTCACGTACAGGATAAGACAACTGCCAAATTATTATACTACAAAGAGAAGATCTTCAGACACCTGTCATCTCGATGAAAGCAGCACCATCAAGTGACCTTTGCCAGTTCAAGGTCGATAATGAGACAAGTCAGGCAGGAAGAGCAGCGTGTGCTGACTCCATTAACGCTGGCTGTGTGCACACTCAGTAGCACCGCGTCTCCTGTCAATTAGTGTGGGTAAACCAGGGACTGCTGATTGCCAGAGACATGGCATAGCGAGCTGCTGCTACCTTTACTTCTACACCCTGCTGCATTTTAATTAGCTCCAGTCCCCTGACTATTTCTTCAGAGCTTCATTACCGCCGTCTTCAAGGAACTCGAGGCAAGCCTTTTACATCGCAAATCGCTAATGAGAAGAAATGGGAACATCCACACCACGGAGGCAGCCAAAGTCGGACCGTCTGCGTGCACACACGAGGCTGCATGGGAAGATTTCAGAGGCTCCTGAGCAAAAACATCACTCAGACATGGAAGAAGAATAGAAATGAATCAGAACCCTCAAGGGAAGGTATTCCCAAAATGACCAAAAAAGCCACAGGATGGAAAAAGGATGCAGAGGCCGGTGGCCATGAGCCTGGCTGCAGTAAGGTGTCGTTTCAGTGGCGGTGATTAGAGACCACCCGCATACACCACAGCTCCAGAGCTTGGAAAGAGTCAGTTTCTCCCCAAGGGGCACCAGCTCTTCCTCACACAGTCCACAGAGCAGCCCTGAGAGCTGGCAAAGCCAGAATCCAGAGTAGCACCCAAGATCTCAGATGGAGCACCACAGCTTTTCAACAGCAATCCAGGTGGTTTTGAAGTTTTTTTTTTTTTTTACTCTACATTTAACCCTTTTCTGCAGCCAATTTGGCAGTATCAGCCTGACTGCACTGATTTTCCTTGAGTTTCAATTATTTTTGAAGCAAATTGTGACAGACAATTGCTGTCTTTACAACTGAGTGCTGGCCAGACTTGCATCCAAATAGCTTCAGGTTAAAATCCTACGGTCTGTACAGCTCTCCCTTCACAATGCACAGATGTGCTTGGTGCAGGTTAGCTTGGTGAGGGATTCGTGTTGACGTTTTGAGTCAAAGTCTCGGTCCTGTTCTGTTTCCCTGGCTTCACCAGCTGACAACTCCCTCAGCATATGGGCAGTTCTGCTGCTAATACTTGGCTCAGGCATCTATATATCCCAGTTACAGCTCAACATGAGTATTACCCGAGCCCCACTACCACCCCGTATGACCACCAGCGCTTGTTCCCTCCTTGCAGTAGTAGCTTTTCTAATTAACTTCTCTCGTACGTCACTCATGCCCTTACAGACTCACAGCTAATGAGCCAGCAAACCTACGTTAGGATTTGTTTTCCTCAGTGAACACTGGCACAGATCTTGTAGACGCCACACGGTTATGACGAGAGCGTACTGGCTGGAGACACGGTGGAGAAGCTATGGGATGGTCCATGTGGCTTCAGAAGTGTTGGGATCACAGGCCTGCAGGGAAAGGGATTAAGTCCTTTTATTCTCAGCAACTGTCCAAAAACAAAGGACAAGTGTCCTTCAGCTCAGTGGCTGCCTTTACTGCTTCAGAAGGAAAAAGTCCTGAGAAAGATTTATCCTTGGGAAATTCCTTTACAACTAGTGACCCACCTTCACTTGGTGTTTGTTGCTTTCTGCTTTGAACAAACAGCTCTAGAGATGGTTGTGGATTAAAACTGGCTTAAAAATCCTTTCTGCAAAGCTGCTTCTGACCATGCACCAGCAACACCTGCTGTCCTTTCAGTGACTGACTGTACAACAAAGCAGACCTCTTGGAGAGGATGCTCCCAAGACTGTGAAACAGAGGGAGGCAATAACATCCAGAGAGCTGTCTGGCTCTCATCATCCCATTAGGAAGTGGTACAGGGCTGTGTCCCTCGGGTAAGCCTGTGGCCTTGGTAAATCAGCTGCCGAACCTCTGGAGCTGCGCAACTTCACCCGGCTGCACGTCACAGAGTTGTTCTACAATGGCATGCTCTGACCTCAACATAAATTCCCATTATCAAAAAAAAAAAAAAACCAACCCCAAACCAAAACACTGCTTTCATCTCATGCCTTAGGCTCTTGTTAGAAATTTCCTTTGAATGACTAAGAAAATAACACTTTGCACCCAGACACCAAGTATGGTTTGTAAAAATAATATATGAAATCACATCATCAGAACTGGGTTTATTTTTCTGAAGTGCCTCTACCCAATGGAGTTTTTTGTTTTCTCTGAAACAAGAGCCTGCTGCCAGCCTCCACACAGCCCTGTGCACTTCCCCAAAACTAACTGGAAAAAAAACAGTCCTTTCTTTCTCAAGGCAAATAGTCATTATCCAGAAAAGCCTGGACACACAGCACTGATTCTCCTTCTATTTCTCACCCACAAGTGGTCAGATTGCTTCAATGTTCGTGCTGTGCCATCTAACACAAATGCTTGTTAGCCACCTGTGTGGATATCTTTAAAACAGCAACTTTAAAAAAAACACCCACCAGCATCCAAACATATGGATAAATGCCTGAGGGCTGAATACATTCTGTACATACAGTTATTCTCATGCCTGATGCAATCTGATACCCCGTCTATGCTGTTGCAGAGACACCTCCCTGCATCCTCCCACAGGGCTCTTACACAATAGTTGGGATCAGTTGGTGGGCATCGGTGGTAGCCACAATCTAAATTCACTTTAACATGTCGGTGTTAGGGCTTTGTGGTGCAGTCCTGGTTGATAAAGATACAGCTGACACAAAGGAATTGTGTTTCAAAGGCAATGCATGGGAGTCACAGGGGTGAGGGCAAGTGCTGGTGCATGCCAGTTGCTGTGGGGAATACCCCTTTGTGAATCTGTCAGAGGAGCTGGTGAAGCCACTTCTACCAACACTGGCTACTCTGTTAGACATCTCTGTTTTTCATAGTGCTCCAACTGTGCAAGCTTGCACAGCAAGAGGCTTGACTTCAGGCACCTGAAAACATTAGCTTCAATGCTCAAAACTAGAAGGAAACCACCCAGGATCCCAAACCTCATCTCTACAGGTAACAGGGATTGCTGCTTGGAAAAGTGCTTATCCTCCATGCTTGATTAAAAATCTTTACAGTAAGATGAATTGGTTTCTTGACAGAAAATAGTATCACAAATAGCACTAAGACTATTTTTTCCTCCACAAAGTTGGTCTGTCTTCGGAGGGGGGGGGAACCCACCTCAAAAGCAAAACGGTTTTTGCCATACATTGCACTGAAAGCCAAAAAGACAAAGTACTTCTGATATGTATTTCAATGACAACCAGAACGTTTTCACTGTAAATATTGTTGAAGTGCCTCAAGAGACATGGCTATTCATTGACTCTCTTTTCCCCAAGGGACAGGCAAGATTTGCCATGGAATGGCAAGGGGAAGAGCTTGCATTTTGCAGCACTTCAGCTCCTTGAAGAGAGACTTTTCCTGAGGTAACATTTGGCAGGAGGAGACAATGCCAGCTATAGGAAGCAGGCAGGTGCCTGTACTAAAGGACAATTGCAGCTTTTCAGAGTTGAAGTTGCTTTTCTGACTCAGTTGCTTCATCTGATTCTGAGCATTATTTAGAACTCTGTTTTTTTCCCCACTTTTTTAAACAAAAAGAGCACAGAAATAAACCACTCGCGTTTGTGCACTCTGGTTTTCCCTTTCCCCACACTTCCTTAGACAACATTTACTGGCAAGCCAGATAGTGGGCAAAGGACATCCTTTCTCATTGCCCAAGCAAGCTGAAGCAAGGCATACTACATACATCAGAAGGTATCACAATGACTGTAACAGTTACACACAAAACACCAAGAAGTCAAAGGAAATTTTCCTGTGACTCTCTCCTAACTGGGTTATGTCACTTCCAGCCTGCACAACAGCATCTCCTTCCCTGCAGCACCCACAGGCAGGACCCACAATGCCCAGACCACAGCTCTCTGGCTATTTTTCCCCAGTGAAATGTATCTTGCAGCTTTTCAAGCTCCATATATAGGCAAAAAAACTCAAACAACTGTGGATATCTATCACACCTCATGACTTGCTTTGGGGCTCTGCACATCCCAGAGACTGCTCCAAAATGCCTGTCACTCTGCATCTCCTCTGCTTGGCTGACAGCTTAGTAAGGGGCTGGGCTCTATCAAACAGAAGACGCACAGCAGCGGCAGCATCTGATCGGAGGTATCCATTATGCCTTTAGAGACAGACATGCATAGAAGCTTTCCTGCCCAACCAGAATTAAAGACTATGTTCATAAAAAAAAAAACCAAAACACCCAAGTGGCATCTGAGGTAAAATTTTTGCTGTGGTGTGAAGATGTCAAAAAAAAGCCCAAAATAACGAGATTTTTTAAAATCATGTTGGTACCTGCTGTCCTTTAGCAAAAACAAACTGACAAGAACAGCGGAAGAAAGACAAAGCAACACTGATCAAAATAAAGGAAAAGAAGGATCTGGGGATTTCTGTTTGCCCAGTAGTCAGCAAGATAAATTGCCTGTGAATAAGCATTTAAAATGCTTTAAAATGCGTTTGAGGCATATCTAGGCTTGCTTGTTTGCCAGAAAATAAACATTTGTGCCTTTCTATCTGTCCCATTCTAAATTACCCAAACCAGTCTGCAATGTTGCAATATGAATCCGAAAAGAGCAGGAGAAAACATCCCCAGGTAAAGAAATAAGAAACAAAAGACACAGATGGGTTCTGAAGCTAAGAGTAGTTCCTGCAAACCAAGAAATCAGTAAATAAATGCCAAAGAAACAGGAGGGAGAAAACATGGTGTAGTAACTGTTGTGCGTCTGTAAGAGATTCAGTTCAAGAATCTCTCGAGTACCAGTGTTATCTGTCTGCTAGGAGCACGGGGATAATTTAGACACATGAAACATTGGCAAGATCTCTCCCAACAAAGACCCAAAGAGGAGTGAGCTGAACTAGAATAAGTCACAGGACTTTCTGTTTATCCCAAGGTTTAGTAAATTCTGCCAGAGACAGAGGTGGGTAAGAAGCAAATGCAGTGCTTTCTCAAAAAAAATAACAAACCTAGAAGCTGAGAAACAACTGGCTTAAAACTTGAGAGATTCAAGGCCAGGTTGTGACCATCATTTCACAGCTTGGTGCCTGTGCCAGCTGCTCTCTAACCCTGCCATCCTGCATGGGTTCACCCCCATGCTCCCAGCTGCACACGTGGCTCTGCAGCTTCTGCCACCCAGGTACACCTCACCGGATCAGGCTTTCACAGCTCTAGGTGTAAACATCATTGATTCTGACTTGCTCCATCTGCCCTCAGCAGCGATAGCATTGTGAAACAGCCCGGTAACCACAGAGCTGTAACGTGCCCCTGCAGCAACACAGCACTTCTCTTGCCAAATCCTTTAAGGTTCGGTCACACTGGAAGAAGCTTCCCCTTAAGGATAAAGGCAATCTCTGGTTAGGTCATTATCTATGGCTTGTGTGAGAAAAGCCAGTTTTGGTATGTGTTCAAAATGTAAGGGGCAATTCAGGGTACTCACTTTCCTACCTTGGCCACCAGAATTGAACTAATTTCTGCTGGGCTTGCACTATGAACACTGGTTCCTTACTGTGAGGTTAAAAGCAGTCTCAAATGTTCAAGACATGTTTCAGCAAGGCAAAGTTTACTAGACAAACGGCCAAGTACAGACCACATTCTGCTTTCCCCTAAACTCATATAAATTCATATGGAGCATCCTCACTTGCTCCAGTCTCTGCCTGTGTCTGTGTGCTACAGAGAAAAATTTGGCTCTTGGTTTTAAATATGGTTTTAAAGTTGCTGTGGGAACCAACATCCTAAAGCAATCCAAAGAAACGTTTGTGAAAGAAATCGCCTTGGCTTTGCTTTTCCCTAGCTACAAGGTAGTAACATCCAGAGATAGCAGTCATCCCAAAAATAAAACAAAGGACAAAAAAAATCCCACTAAGAGCTATCCAAGAATAGATAAATCAGCAAGAAACAAGAGGGAAAAAAAGACCTCAAGACCCTAGCAGTGCTCACTAGGCAAAGTGAGAATGGAATAAGTCTCCATTCTTTTGCTCCCCATTAAAATGTGCTTGTTCCCCCCTACTGACCATCTCATTTGATTTACTTTTATTGCTGGATGGGTTTCTGTGATAATCACTGGGAAACCAAGAATAAAAATCCACTTGGTCTCCTGGGCCTTTGGCAGAATTATTTGAAATTCAGCAGAGCAGGGAAGAAGGAGACAAGGTTTTCATTTGCTGTTTGAGACTTGGATCTTCCTCTAGTATACGGCAACCCTGCATGGTTTCAAACATGCTCATTAGGAGCTGAACTAAAGGTAGCTATAATTAAATGCAATTTTCCATCTACTGCCAAGGTGCATAGGTTTCCAGGGAGCCAGCTCCTTGTCACCTTTTTTGTATACTTGTGGCTAAATATGAATATTAATGAAATCTCAGTTCTCTTCACCCTCCCCTTCCCCAATTTATTCCAACTATCCTGTCTTTCTGCAATGAAAGCAGAGCGGGGGGGCAGGGGGGGAAGCAAAACATAATTAGCTTCTCTATGAGCCCTCAGTCTGCTCTGGCATCAGTGACTGAGCCTCCCACTTTGCCACTGGACAACATACTGATAAAGAAAAGGATCTTAAATAAGACAGGGGTTTGATTATCTTCAACAGCCTTGACAAGCTTCAGAGAGCCCTAGAATGAAAACAAGACTTTTCTTGCTCCTATGTTCCTGACCATGTCATTCAGAGAGGATATTTTCCCTGCCTAGAAATAAACATTTCACCCAACTTGTGTCACAGTATTTCTTGATAGAAAAATCATCAAACTCTCAGAGGGAGTGAGAGCAGAGGTTTTGTTCTAAAATCTCTGGTGCTAGTAAGAGTGATAACACCTCCCTTCTGCCAAGCCATCACTTCTCTAGAGCTTTGAAATTAGCTTGAAAACTGGAGCAGGAAGCCATAGCTATCAAGCAACATCCTTGGTACAACTTGCTGCCACCCTACACACCAGCTCTCTTCTGACCATTCCCAAGGCATACAAAGACCCACGTGAGGACCCAGTGAAGGGGTCTGCTCAGCCATGGGCTGACCCCAGATGAAGTCAGTGAGCAGAAGTCACCAAGCCTGTTATCTCCTCCCAAACTACACCATCTCAGACAACCAACAGCAGAGCAGCACTTCTTCCACCAAGAAAGGCAGGAGAACGTACAATGTAAAACTCTTCATAGCACAAAGTGTTCTGGCACCAAACAAGAGAGGAATTGGGCAGAAAAGAATCTCACGAGGTTCAACAAAAGCAAGTAGAGAGTCCTGCCACTGGGAAGGAACAAACCTCTGCAACAGTACAGGCTTGCGGTAACCTCCTGGAGAGCAGCTCTGGGAGAGCTTCCCAGCTCACTCTCTTCCCCCACACACCAAAAAAATTACTGACCACAAGGACTGCTGTGAGGACCCTCACACTGTGGCAACTCACCTTTCATGCCCACCTGAGTTAAATGGGCTGGTTCATACCATGGATATACCATCAGCTCCCTCCAAACTGGGGCATACAGTGCTGCATTTTGTGCTCTAAAAAAAGCACACTCTTCATTTCACACCACCCCCCAAAAAAGTACAGGCTTGCACTGAGGTTGTCTGAGTTTGGGCTGAAGAATGTTCCCCAAAATACTTGACAAAAAGCTGGTTCCAGCCTCCTCCAAATTATTTTATATTAAAAATTAATTCCCTTCAACTACGTTCACACCTCTGTTATGTTTACTGACTGAAACATGCTGGTAAATGTGTTTGCTGAAGAAACATTCCCCCCACCGGCAAATTTGAGGCAAATATTTGTGGTAAGCAATTTTCAAAGCTGAAAACCCAAATATTTATCCCAGGAACAAGGATTCTAGAAGTCCACTCAAAGGACAGAAACGTACCATGTAACCTTTGCCTCCATCCATCCGGACGGGTGCTGAGCAGCTCTGCAGACAAGGAGTCCTTCAGAGGTGCCCGATAAAATCCCATCTCACTTGCAGGCAGACCAAAACCTGAAGGATAAGGACAAAAATTTATGAAGCAAGCAACTGGTGGAAATTATTTGCTCAGAGAAGGAAACACACCCAGAGCCTGACACAGCTCCACCTAGGTTTATGTGAAATGGGGTCTATTCCCCCATCTCTTTGGCAAAGGAACAGAAGCAGTGCTCACTCTCAATTGTGTTTTGCAGGTTACGACCTTAGAAGTAAGGGTAGGGGAATGGTGGCCACTAGACCTCAGTTAGATATGGAAAGACCACGTAGAAGGAAAATTATACATAGCTACAAAAATGCACTTACATCTGCATGAACCAGAGGAGAAAAAGGTAGCTTAGGAGGCAATTTTATACTAGATCCAAGCCAAGTATCTATAATATATGTTTTGTTTGGTATTTACACAGAATCTATTTGAAAATGAAGGTGCCTTTAGTTGCCAAGGGTAGCAGATGTGTTTTCTGCAAACAGATGCCAAAAAGTAAGTTAAGAAAGAGGGAGAAGTGGAGATGGAAGTTCAGCTCCTTCAGCACCAGGAGCCTTGTGTCCAAATACTCCAAGCTGATCCACTCAAAATAATATAAATTTTATAGGAACCCAGACTGCTGAGAATGCAGCTGATTATTTTTAACCTCACCAACAGCACAACGATCAAGTGCTGGCAGCAGAGTTCAGCCCTCCTGGCATGTACCTTTGCCCATCACCTACACATGACACACAGGAATGGCCAAAAGACCTACTCTAGACCAAGCCTGAGAAAGGGCAGGAGCAGGATTCGCTCAAGAACTTCAGCAGTGCTGCCTCCTCCAAATAAACTGGGTATTTCAGGCTACCAGCCAAATTGATCCCATAGCCCCATCCTGCCCGACCAGCCCTCCACAATGCCCTTTCTCGTATGCTGATGCCCTCTGAGCAGGGCACAGGACCTTCAGATTCAGTACACCTTGGTGGGGGTGGTGGGAAGAAACGTGCCTTGCCACCAGCCCAGCACAAGAGCAGTGCTGTTCTTTGTTTTATACCAGAGGTTTCTTTTTCAGAGTTCTTATCCTTCCCATCTTTCACAACCCAAAATTTCCTTCTCGAAGGACTTCCTTGAAGGCTTTTTAACACAGAACTACACATAAAAAGCTCAAATGGCTGACAAAAGATCAATAGCATTTTTCCCAATGAGACCTGTGAAAAGCTATATTTTTAACGTGCACTTTTAACCTCTCTGAGCCTCCCTGTCTCAGCGACTACCACACAGCAGATGGTTCTAGCCGTCAGAAGAACTCAGCAAGGATCGAAAAGGATAATGAAGCAGTAAAAGCCACAATAAAGATTAAGCTCTCTAGAAACCTGTAACTGGAAAAGGTTTAGAATTATGTTTCATTGCAAATCAGAAAACAAACAGAAGACAACTCTGTTTTGAAGCAGCTGAGACTACGAAGAGACTGTGAAGTCGTCAAAGAATTTATTATACACCTAAGGCAGAGAAGTTAATCTGCAAGTATTGTGAGGGTCAATCTATCCTTGTCAGGCAAGTAGAGAGGGATATATACCAGCACTGAGTCAAAGCCTGCTGTGGGAATCAAACTCTCTGGGCCACAGTGCTGTTGCTTTCAATAACATCACATGTGTAAGGACAGAAAAACTCACCAACTGCCTTACAAGCCCATGTAGAAAGGTGGACTCGAAAGCATCTTCCATGGAGGCCAGCTAAGAAAAATCAAACCACAGTTTCTGTATTGCTCCATGCTGCATGAAGGCTATTTAAAAAGGAGCAGCCAATAACAGTAGTAGCAGTTGACAGTACTTTCTGGGATTAAACTGCAAAGCAACATTTACACATCAGTTCTGTCTCTGCAAGCCTCAGATTTCTTGGTGTGAGTCCAAGTGTCCACCTCCACCCCACCAAAGCTGATCGAAGCAGACAACACAGGCTATTCAAGAAGCTCTTGTGTTCAGAGAAAGAAAAATGAAAGGAGAAACATTTCTATCAGCACAACCATTTCTTTGGCTCTTTTGTCCTCCTCCTCCCAAACTGGGCTATTAAATAGATCACTCCAGCTAGGAAGTTCTCTGTATAAATTCCTTACCTATGCTGCACTGTTGGCTGTTTGATGATACTGTCAACTTCCCAATGCCAAGATGGTTTCTTTTCAGGAAAAAAATGTCTGCATTTTTTCAGATGACATACTATTTAACCAAAGACAAGAAACAACAAACCTCCAACTTCAGATACTGCAGAAAACCATCAACCTGCGACAACGAAATGCAGAATGCCCGAGGTACTAAAAATACTATTTATTCTTGTAATGGATTTTATGAACAAATCAAATGAGGTGAGATGTTTCTGAAAATTTGATCATTCATCACCAAAGCCGTTTCCCATCTTGTACTCATCAGTTCTACTATCTGCTGCTGCTGGAAATATGTCCTGTACACAGAAATAGATATAGCACACACACACACGCTTATTCAACTGCACATACTCCAAACAAGTGCCTGGCCTTCCTTGGAGGACAGTAGATTTATAAAGATGTGAGGAACATTTAATCAGTCATTTTTATTTTCTTTTCATAATAAAAAAAATAAAAAAGCCTGCTCCAGCTATGAATGTGAACGATCACCCACTTCTAAAATGCTGGACTTTGCTATTCTCCCCTCTTCTTTTTCCTGCATCTCAGAAACGGTCTTAATATAGCTGCCCAGGATATGCATCATATTTTTTAGGTTTGATTTTGTCTGTCAGAATGGTAATGATTCTCAGAGACATAAAAATATCCCAAAGGGCTGAGTAAAGTAATGCCTTCAAGCATTTTCTGAGGCTGAAAAGATGCTGTGGTCGCAAAACAAAAAGAAGGCTTCTGCATCCTGGCAAAGTTCTGCACGTGTGTATACTTGTTTGTGTGTGTGTGTCAATGTCATGAAATACCAGAAAGAAGTTTTGGGGGTTGCAGGAATAAATTTTCAGCATTTTTGCTCATTTAAGGGAGAGAGACCAAAAAAGAAAAAGGTCTATTCACAGAAGCTTGGCAGCACTCCCTCTCAGAGACAAATAAGTACATTACAAGATAGCACTGTTACCTTTCTACTGTGCAGCAATGGAGGACTTCACATTTTGTTCACATTGCAGAAGACTGAATGAGATTTATCAGTGTTTGAAAGGATCATTTAAAAAAACAAACCAAATCCTCCCCTCAAGCAACTGAGGTTAGCAACTGCTGCTGGAGGGAGGTACTGTGATGGATTCAAAGAATGGAGGAGATGACTACCAGGGCTGTACCATCACAGGCAGCTTTGCCTCTTGCTCATCAGCAGTGTGGTCAGCCCTGAAGTTATAGACTCCAACTCCAAACTATTGCCCCAAAAATAAAACAGATATTGTTTTCCTCCTCTCTAACACTCCCTTTTTCCTCCTGCTCTATAAAATGCTTTTTCTGTCACCTTTCATTCTTCCTTCTCTCTCACTGGCTGCTTTATCTCCCTGGTGCACATGAACTCCTCAATATCATCTCATGAATTGTCTCCTATGTCTGCTTCACAATAGTATTAAAAGACACTTTCTCAGATATCAGTTTCCCTGGCCAGATTCTCTTCAGAAGTAATGAAGCTGAGCTGCAAAATCTGTGAGTGAGCACAAGGTGGATATATTCAGCATCATTTTTGTATAACAAAACTGGCTTTGCTAGAAGTCTCAGTCTTCATCATCTGACTTTGATTTATATATATATAAACATAATTGAGACACACAAAGATCTAAACTGAGAAGGTATTCAGGTTAGAGTCCAAAATTGGTCAAATATTTGACTGCAAAGTAACACAAGCATGAAAATTGTTTCCATGAATAAAGCAGATTAAAAAAGAAATCAGAGCAAAACCCTAGGGTAACCATTATGATTTCCTTTAAAAACCCCAAATATGTTAATGGCAGTAGCTTGCTTGTTTCTAATGCATGGGGAAATAAACACGTAAGACTTATCACATTAGAGTAGTTTTAAGAAAATGGACTATAACACTTTTCTGGCAAGCGATTTGGCTGAGAAAACACTTCTCTTGCTGCCTTTGTACTGTAACGTTATCAGGTAGCCTGGGCTGTTCTGACAGAAGTGAAGCACAAGTGTATTTTTCCTTTTGTTTAAATGTAATTCTGAAGTGGTTTCACAAATACACTCAAATATTACCATACTGAGTGAGAGGCAGTTGCTAAAATGCATGTGTTATTTCGGTTCCAGTGTTGGTACAAGAGAGAGAGACAGGTTTGAAAAGATACTTTGAATCCCCCACGTACCATGCTGAGATGAAGATCTGACCTCACATGTCCACATTGCATTCAGAGCTCAGACCAAAAAGGGCTTTATCTTCTTTTGTCTGTTAGTTTTTTGCTTCATCTGGGTCAGATAGTCTGGCAATAGCCATACAAGTTAGAAATCTGCTGAGAATGTGCCTTATTATGTATGTATATGAACGTATTATGTATTGTATATGTTGTATTACGTCTTATATATTGTTCAGGACATGAGCTCTTGTGCTGGGAACTAGAGGGAATCTTTTTAGGACTACCATTTTTTAGCTGAAGTCATGCTGACTGTTGGGTTCAGCTTGGAGAGTCACTGTTCTCACAGCAAAGCTCCCTACAACAGCATCTATCGCCCTAGAAGAATTTGCTGGCAAGAGAGATTACATTTACACTAGTAAGATATAGATAACCAGGACTATCCTAGGGCAGCGAGGCCAGCTGGCAGAGAAGAGCCTGTGTCTGTGTGACTGGATTCTCCTACCTATTCAAAATGCATTATGTTCCATGGGAACTGCATGAGCAATGGTTCTTACCTCGTACATATTCTATTATTTAAAGCACTTGTTCCAATTGGCACCACATCACCTACCAAAGGATAAGGATGGGTCAGTGACAAGCAGCCTGACAAGCACTCAAAAACAGGTCCCTCCAGAAGCCACCAAATAAGGGTGGAAGGAGGAAAGAGGCAGGAGCAACATATAAATGTAGTATAGATAGGTCTACAGGGAACACGTGTCTGCGCCCAAAGAACAGAGGACAAATAAAATAACAGCAGTATTAGCATGATATTATACCAGCATAAATACTCTTAGAATATACCTACTCAGAGAGAACAAGAGGAAAAGCAGCACTAGGAAGAAAGCTCCTCAGAATAGTGCAAGGCAGCTGCACATCCAAGTAAGGCTCTGGAAAATCTTGGTAGATTCAAGAGCACCCTCCTACGACTACAGGATTTAATTACTCTTTTTTTAAAAAAAAAAAAATCACAAAACACAACACCAAAGGGCACTTCTGCACCTCTATGATCAACACTGGGGTGCTGTGCCTGCTGGTTGTCAGTAGCAAAACACTCACCAGCATTAATGCAGACATAGCGTTACACAACCAGTTTATCATCTGTCTCATGCTTTCTGCATGTCATCATTCCTGCCAGGTTTCGTTGATGCAGAGCTCACAGAATCACAGAAGCCAGAGCTGGAAAACACCTTGAGATACCCCAGCATGGGACAAGTATGTCAAAGCCATTTCTAGCAGATGCTTGTCTCCCCTGCTCTGTACAACAGCTCACTGAGAAGGATGGCTGCCCACAGCTCCCTGCCCAGTTCCTCAATATCCTCATGTTTTCTCTTGCTTTCTCACACAGGTCCTTCTTCCCTCTGCAGCTTACGAACACTGCTTCTCACTTTGCCTGCTGTAGACATGGAAAACAGATCATTCCTGCTTCTTTCCACTTGAAAACTTCTACTCTGTCTCATTTCTCCCACCAATTTACTTTCCCTCAGAGTAAATAACCCAAATCTTGGCCTTTTTCCTTCTCAGACTATGTGTTTAAGTTACATTTTATAGGTATCTTAATCTTGCTTTACTCCATCCTCTCCGAGTCACCAATGGCTTTCTGGAAGTACAATGCCCGATATCAGACATGAAATAGCTTTACCAGCAGGAGGATTATTTCACATCTTCATTGTTCATACATCTCAGGACAAACTTTCTCCCTTTCACAACAGGCTGACATTGTTCACTGCTTGGCTTGTGATCCAACATTGTTCCAAGAGCCTTCCTGGAAAAAAGCAGCAGTTTCTCATCCCATATTTATTGAATGGGTTTTTTTCCCCCACTACCTTGAATGAGAATTTCATCTTATTTTTTGGTAAAGTCTTAGATTTTTCAGAATCACTTTTAATTTTCTTTCCCCTGTTGTGCTTGCAAGTCTCTCAGACTTGTTTTATCTTCAGACTCATCAAACCTCCTGTGATCCACGTCATTAAAAAGAGCATTGAATGAAAAAGCATAGAGAACAGGCACTTGTCCCCTATTCACAAGGGGAGATTTCTGAAGAGCTGTAGCATAATTCCATTATATATATATATATAAATTCTTGTCCCCTCTTCTCATATCAACCACCACTCTTCTGGGCTGTGAGTTGCAAATTCACTCCTACACAAAGGCTGTAATAAGATCCTAGAAAGCTTTTCTAATTGATAACTCTGAACTTCAACCAGGCATGTGAATCTGAGATGTTTCAATTATCCTAATTCATATCTTTGGGGATTCGTGTTTTTTAATAGACATTTCATATTCTTTCCAACTAACAAGAAGGTCTGAAAATCCCGTAGTCTTCTTTCTAATGCTCTGCACCTCCTTATTGAAGGGTTTTACACACATTGTGAATGAACAGTGTATTATTTATCTTTCACTTTTTTTGGCTGGCATAAACTTGCTTTTTTTCCCCCACCCTGTGCTAAGCATCTTGCAATCCGAGTCACTTTCTTTGAGGCACCAGATCTGTTTGTTAGAGGTCTGTGACAGAGTTTCCAGGGCTAAGCAGAAAGCAGTCGTCAGAAACTCTTTATTTTCAACCCCAGTTTTGCCATATAGGTAGCTACATAGATCTAGGTAGCTATTTTAGCTCTCTACCCTGTTTTTTTTTCCCCTCGTTTCCAGTCAGTGCTAAAACAACACAGCAGACTTTGTCTCCCTTGTTTTCAGCCAAAGTTCAACATTAATACCTGTAGTGAACTGCACCCAGCTAAATGCATTTAACTGCAATTATTCTTCCACATTTTCAATGCATCTTTACAATCCTCATCTTGGAAATAGGCTACCAGATCTTCAGCTGGTGCAACCGTGAGGCTCCACAGATGGCCAGGAGAACAGTTCATGAAGGCATTATGTTACTGAACTGCGTTATGTTATCAGGTTCTGTAAATCCTATTTGACAAGATGTGCTAATAAAACCAGTTTCTGCACCCCTGAGCTTTCCTGCAAAACACCTGCGTTTAGACTTCTTTCTTCTACTTCAGGGCAAAAATGTTTTAGAAGTTGGATCTCTTAATGGAATTGATGTATCAAGGAGGAGCAGGTGCATTTCTTAAAAAAAAAAAAGATAGGTGTTTTTTTAAAGGCAAAGAAAGAGAAGCAGAAGGAGGGAAGCAAAGTTTCATGAGAAAGAGCCTTCTGTAACAGAAAACTGAATATCATGAGAAGCCAAACACAGGAAGATTAGGAGCTACAAAAACTAGTGATAAAGCAGACTTAGAGGTAAAAGAAACAGAGCAGGAATACCATCTAGAAGGTCAATTGATAAAATACACAGCAAGCACTGAACCAACCCCAATCAATACCGCTGAGTACAAAGCGGCAACTCACAGCCTAATAACCACATCACATCCACTTTGTCGGACTCTCTATCACGGCTACGGTGGGAGACAAAGGCAATTCAACTTTCTGCACACTCAGGTGCATTGGCCTCTCTCAGTGGCTCCTGGGGTAGTTCTCCTTGAGGCAGCAGGGCCTCTCCACTGCACCAACACCATCTCTCACTAGCGAGACCTTCCACCAGACCAGGCTGCTCCAAGCCCCATCCGACCTGCTCTTGGACACTACCAGGGATGGGGCAGCCACAGTCTCTAGGCAATCTATGCCAGTTCCTCACTGCCCTCATAGGGAAGAACTTCTTAATATCTCATCTACATCTTCCCTCTTTCACTTTAAAGACATTTCCATTGTCCTTATCTCCAAATCCAGCATGATTTGGTCTCAGCGTGTCCATTCCCAGCTCAGCAGTAAAAGTTCCGCCTTGTCCACAGAGGAGAATGAACTCACACAGAAAGAATAAGTAAAGATTGGATTGAGAAGAGTCCAAGCTCAGTATCAAATGGTGAGATCAAAGTCAAGTCTAGTCTGTTTTCATAACGTACTATGGGAAAGTCTTGGCCCTTTTCACATCAGTAAAAACCTCACAAAGGATTTCAAAAGGCGTGAGACTTCATCTTCAGTTTTGATCTAATGTTTATGATGTTTGACCTGCGTCATAACCTACTGTATCTTGCAAAAAACGCTGGTGGATCTCATTCAAGATTTTTATAGGGAAAGATAATCAGCAGGAAAATACTGCATTAGTGCTCAAATATGACAGCACGTTTGATATAGCTTACAGTTATGACTGTTGCCAAAAGGGATTGCTGGGAGAAAAAGAAGTCTCCTTTTTTCTCCAGTTATTCTCTCTCCAGAGAAGTGCTGGGTGTTTAATATTTTCTTCCCTATACAAATCCACAAAAAACAAATCTTCTCTTCATCCTAAACTCTGCCCTGAGCCTGGAGGCTCTTGAGGCCACTGCCAGTATGTCAGCGCCTGGAGCGGGAGCAATGGGGCTGGCGTTGGGCAGGCACAGGATGCCTGGCGTCAATCCAGAGCCAGTTCTGCACTCACACACCTGTGGATCTGCCATGGATCCTGGGCCAGTCCTGCCCTCACACACCTGTGGATCTGCTGGAGATGACTGCAGCCCCTCGGGCACCGTTCCTGCCAACACAGCGCACGCAGATGCTATCGAAGAGGTAGCCCTAGGAAAGACTGGGAACTGATTTCCTTGGTTTTCTCCACACCTTTTTTGTATCTTTCAGCTTGTAACATTTCTGGGAACAAAACCTGCTTGATTTCACATTTTGGAGAGGATAACCATTGATTCTGGAAACTCCGCAGGTTAAGTTCTTGAAGAGAAAACAAACTGCATTCGACTAATCCACACTGAGACGATCGAGCCTCACATTGCAAAACACCTTGTTCTCACCAAAAACAGCTTTCACAATCTTAACCTGCTTGATGCATGACCAACCAGCAAAGCAGGCTTACAGCACTTAGAAGCTACTGCAGTCTTTCTTCATGTCATAACTAAACTTCCAAGAAAAATGCTCTACGATATTGTTTTCCCCTTCCCTGCTTTCACCAGCAATGGTACTATATAAATTCTGGGACACGTTTTGCGAATACCATGCATTGCTTATGCTGGTACCTTGCAAGTGTAAGGAGATAAACCTTACCCCATGTATTTACAAAGCTGTTTGCAAGGCTTCTGAGCCTAATTAATCAGAAATTCTCCCCAAATGAGAAAATGAGGAAATCACTGGGAGATGGAGAAGTGGCATGAGAGCAGAATTGTCTCAGGAAATTAATCAAAATGTGAATAACCAATTATTTGACAGATATTATGTCTCCCAATTATAAGCAGATACTGCAGCTAAGAGAGAAGGTAAGGTAGCCTTTCACATCATGGCAAAGCAGGGCATCCATCACCAAAATCTATTCCACAGCTAGTTCTCTTAGTATTCAAGTTAAAACAGCCTCTAATAGAAATCACAGACAAATAATTCTGTGAATTTCCTACTCTATGGTTGTGTAAGTAAATGCAATCCATAAGTTGCCAAGTCCAAAAAGTACTGCCCTGTGTCCTGTCCAGACACAAATAGAAATCTAGCTGAGTCTGTTTTCTTGACCCATGCCCAGCTTATTGCTTGCAATACACTCTTGTGCTTACGTTATCCCACGCTGTTTGAAAACACAAAACAACCTCTGTTATTTCACCATGCCATATGCTGGTAATTTTTAGTGGCTACAGTGGCTTTGTTTTGTTTTCAGAGTCATCAAACTAAACACAGTCCACTGAGATTAATTCATCACAAGCAACTCTGGCAATAGGTTTACGCTGCTCCAAATGCTGTCAACGCACACTTCAAACATTCATATCTATGTTCCTGCATGCCCACACACACTCACAGAATCTCAAGGGTTGGAAGGAACCTCGAAAGATCATCCAGTCCAACCCTCTGCCAGAGCAGGACCACCTAGAGTAGGTCAGAAACTATACAGACATACACACACAAATCAAATACAGTTCCATCGTGTTTTCCTTTAAAAGAAATTTTAGCCAGTGGCATTGCAAAATCAGTCTGGCCAATAACCAGGAGCCTGCACCTGCACAGATCCCAGTTGCAGAACTCCTCCTGTAATTGTGAAGTAATTTGCCTGTGAAGCACCCCTGGCAAGAGTCTGGCAGATCTTACGCTCAAAAAAACCCCACATTTGTTTGGCTCATGTGTTACTAAGACACTGCATTATTCTTCAGACAACCTAGAAAGCTGCCATTCTGGCAAAAGGTTTTGCTTTACCCCTCAAATGGATTAAGTGTTCCTTTACTTCCAAGGAGCACAGCCCAGAAGTACCACATCCTTTCTAAAATGATGCTCCTATCCTACACGTTCTTCCTATATTTGGAGACGTAGGAAGGAGCAGGGCTCATTGTTCCCTGCTCCCACTCCTACTCTTCTATAGAGAAGCTGGCTCTGAAAAGGGAGATGAACGGCAGTTCAGGCTTTTTCCCCCTGCAGAGAACAATTACTTTCTATTTCTCCTCACTTCACTCTCTTACCAGACTTCTTAGTCTTTCACGTGCATTATTATATCCGTACTGGTCAGTGCAACTGGCATGGGCAGCTCACGCTATAGTAAGTGACAGAAACCACAGGTTCTCAAGGAGGGCAGGGAAATGTTGGCAGGACAGGTATAGAGATGGGAGCTGAGAAACATTTTCCCATTCATTTCACCTCCTCAGCTTCCAAGAAAGCTAAACTACTTATTTACAAATACCTACACAAAACTTACAGTGAAGATGCTTCACACAGTGTCCAAGGCACTACATTTAGGCTGCCTGCTCAGCTCAAAAAGAAGCATCAAAAGTTAGACATATTCTCCCTTTCCCTGAATGTTCCTTTCTTAATTCCTCCTCTTTGATCTCGAGTAGAAGAGAGAAAGAGATAAAAAAGGAACAGGCGTGCAGATCTCTGGTGAAAAATGTTCTGAGATGCCTAATGATAAGTGCAGAATCACTTCTCCTCAGATAGCTACCTAACTCCAGCTAGAAGCACATCTGCTAACCTAGATCAGTGGTCCTCTGTCAGCACTGGGAGGCAAGAGGCTGACTGACCCTCTAGAGATGCCAGTCTCAGCCCCATACTTTGGACAAGATTAACTTTAGAGATGCCTCTCTCTCTCTCCAAGGTAATTGTAGGAGAATCCTGGGAAACCCCAGTTTATGTGCATTTATAAGGGTTATAATATATGAATGACTGGCAGTGAAAGAGCTGAAGCTAGCTGAGAAAGAGCCTGCCTTTAGTGTCTTGGGGGCAACATAAAACACACAAAGAAAAGGCACATGGAGATGGGAGCAGTGAGTTGATTGCTACAGACACCATAATATCATTTCTGTGTCTTTTACCTCGATTCTTATTTCCTCTGCAGCTTTAGAATAAGCAAAAATCTTGGCTACTAGTCCTTTACTCAGTGATTTTTATAAATACAACAAATTTTGAGGCCATTCTTTGCTTTTCTTTACAATTTACTCACACAGCCCCATCCCTCAGATGAAACGCTTTCTAGCCCTGCCATTAATCTGCAGGTACTTTAGGCAGAAGGTGATGTGCAGGTTTAACAAACTACTGAAGATGAGTGCTTGAAAAATGAAGACCATTGTTATTCCATGCCTTGCAGATTATGAACTGATAGCTGTAGTCTCCATCCTTTCCACAACTTGGAAATCTCTGCACATTTAGAGGAGCATTCAGTTAAAAAGGAAATGGATTTCTCTGTCTAATTAGTCTAAGTGCTCTCTCCTAGCCTTTGTCCTTGTCTTTCTGGGATCTCATTTGCTGTGCTATTTAAAAGGAGCCACATCTGTTACAATGAGCTGTCTGTCAACTAAACATCCTGTACCAGACACAATTTTCTCTCACCTTTTACTTGTAACTTTTCAATAGCGAGATGATAGATGCAGATTTTAGTCAGCACTTTTTTGCAAACAGCTGAAAGGAAAGTTTGCCCTGGCTCCCTTACCCTCTTCCAGCTTGCAATACAGTCTTGATTTAGAGACACCATGAGCACACAATAGAGAACCCAGATGAGTTTTGGCCTCCAGGTTTGCTGTTGTTTAGACCACTTAAAAAAAATTATCATCTTGGTCTTTGCATGTTTTAATTGAAAAGTCTGTTAATTGCTCTGTAGCAATAGACATATGCCTCCCTGTAAATTTTACACTCACCCCTAGCAGTTGCAGCTGGTGTTGATTTAGTGTTACCCTGATAACCCTGCTGGGTGGTTTTTTGCTTGATTTACATTCCCTGTGAAGGGTGGAGGTAACATTTCCTAGAGTGTGAAAACAAAGTGACCTTACAGCTAAACTCTCCTTCCTACAAGCAGTGGTTTTTTACCACCTAACCTTTAAAAGTGAAATTCCACGGGTCACCCTGAGTGATGTTGCTGCAACGAGTTTTGTTTTCATCAGCCAGCAATGAACATTCAGGGCCAGATTTGAATGTTTGTTCCTTGCTTTGATTATTCTCCATAGTGTTTTTTTGCATACACAGACAAGAAGTTAAACACAGCCCAAAGGAAGGAGGCAGACCTTGATGGGCCAGTGGGCTGCAGGGGTTGGAGTTCACCTCTCGATGTGCTGTGGGTACAAATATACAAGATACCATGCAAAAGGTTGCTGTGCCACCTCTGAGCCACTCAAAAACGTTTTCCATCCCAGAGATGAGAAGAGAAGTGTATCCAGAGGTCCTGCAGCATCACCAGTGCTTAGCTCAGGGGAGCACCCACGTTGCTGGGGCAAGGGGCTGCCGCTGAGACTCCGCTGCAGTGCTCAGGCTGGATGTTCTCTGCAGCAGCTCCCTCTGTTCTTTTGATGAGACAGCTCTTCCTCGTGGCTCTTTTGTGCATTTAAGCTACAAATTCTTTATATTTGTTTTGCTTGGTTCATCAGTGACCTGATTTTACTAGACCTTCAGAACACAAACAGTGATTAATAGTAGCACTAAAAACGTCTGTCTGAAATGCCTGTGTCTTATTGGTAATGGATAGCTGGTCAATACCTTCCTCTTTGCAAGTTTACCATCATACAGGGAAAGAACAGTATTTTTTAAAAAACTATTATCTATCAGTGCGTCAACAGTTACTTACTGCTCTCTTGTGTACGAACTCTGACAGATCAGAAGTTTTAGTCTCTGTTGAAACGTAGACATTGCCCTTCCTTCATAAGCTGGATATTGAAAGCCAAACTCAACGTGCCTTATGAAAGCCACTAAAAGAGTGAGCAGATGTAGGGCTCAGTCTTTACAAAGACTGAGATGTGTCTCTGGCCGAGCGAAACAGCTGTTGGTGAAACGAACACACAAGACTGTTAGCTACTTCTTTACATCATCTTCCACCCTTTCCATTTCAGACAACAGAATTCCATTGGCATCGACTGATATTTAACAGCTAATGATTTGAAAGGTTTGGTCTTTTTGATTGCAGGAGGATTTACATCAAATTTTGACACATCATCTTAGCAAACCCCTTAAATACCTTTAGCTCTAGTTGGCACTGCAGGGTGGGTACGTTAGATGCAGCCCTCATCTGATCTCAGCCAGCCACAGAGCGAGCAGTCTTTGCTGCATTTTATCTTACAATACAGATACCTTCTCTTGGATTGTATTTTGGATTTGCCAAGTTTAGTGTGAAGCATAGCAGACAGCCAGAGGGAACAAAAATCTCTGTTTTAAACCATGTTCCTTAATGAGCCTGCCTCAAATTAAAACAGCCTCCGTTATAACTTCAAAAGCCTTCTCTCCTCTCAAAATACACTGTCTGTATCTCAGAAGCAAAGTTCACCCCAAAGGGCTTTTTTTTCTCCTTTTTGCTTTTTAGCTTAGCTGCCAAAAGCTGCATTAACTCACTAGCTGAAATGCTGATTCATCAGACCCTACCCGTCAGAAACGCCTGTGTGCTCTCAAATAGAGATTGCTTTCTTTTCTGAGAGTTTAGATGCCTCTTCTGTGACAAGTTGCAAGCTTTATAGCCTCAAGAGATACCTCAACTTCATCTGGTTCTGGATTGCCAGACCTATCAGCTACCCTTTCAAACCCTCAGTGTTGGGGATGGAAGGACGTGATTTTGTTGTTATTGTTTTATTTAAACTGAATTAAATCCTTTGCTCTGTTGATTTACAAGAGATCTTCACTTGGAAACTGGATCACAGGTATTGAGTTTCTGATATCAGTGAAACGACAGAATTTCAGCACAGACTTGGAAGTTAGGAGAAGGTAAAATTAACACAAGAACAGAAATAATGAGGGGAGGTCTCAGTGAGGTAGAAACTGGGGGCAAACACAATTGGTTTGGTAATTTAGGGCAAAATTAATTGCTAGGTAGAGGCAGATGATGTGGCCCAGAGTGTGTCTAGTGGAGGGCAAAATCACCTTGCTCAGTCAATGTAAGAGAGCTGACTACTAATTCTCTCACACATTTGGTAGATATAGTTTGAAAGAAAGTTACTACTGTTTGTTCTTAATCTCAAAAATGCTACCAAATTTACCACCTGACTTACAAAGATGAAGGGGTTGAATCTGACAGAAGCTTTTCAGGCTACCACTATTGCTGATGAATCCAGAACAGTTCAGGTTAAATTCACCTCTAGGCAGACAGGGAATGTGAAAAAGAACAAAGAATATGAAAGAGATCACAATGTAAAAAGAAAAAAATCCCAGCTGATTCATTCAAATCTGTTGGTGAAGAAATTCCAGTAAAGTTTCACTTTTGGAGTAAAAAATGCTTGGTTTTGGCCTGAATCTGTTCAAATCCAGCTTCTGATGCTATTTGCAGTGTTATCAAGTGGTAGTGCTTTTTAAAACATTGTAATTTGCCTTGCACTGGTATTTTATGGGCTGAAGTCCCATGATCCCTCATGCAGCTGTCAAAACCTCCAACTTTCCCAGGACAACTGTTACAGTTTATTTAAGTGCTGTCAGTGCCAAAATTCTGGGGCATTCTGGAAATCTGAGGGTAGCACAAAATAAACTGAAGCCGAGTGTCAGAAAGAAATGAAACAGGGAATATATTGCTCACTGCCTGAGTTAATATGAAAATGAATTAGATAATCAAAACCTTCTTTGAAAAGATGGAGCCACCACCAGAATTTTCTGTTTTTACTGCAAGACTCAGTACTGAAAAGCTGCAAAAAAAAGTAGGCACTACACTCCAGAACTGGGGGCTGGCTTCTCACCACTGTGCAAATACAGCTTTTGCCATAGGACAAGCATGTTCTTTTACAGCTTAATAAACATGGCAGTCATCCAGTCACGTCCCAGGGATGCCAGACTTTTACTTTCCCCACAGCCCTTGCTGTCAAATACTTCCAGTGACTTCTACAGGGCCATTTGCAAGGATGGGAGAGCTACCAAGATCTGACCCTGAAAGACCCAGGCAAATCAAACTAAAACTGAAGGGATCCAAGGCAGATAAGAAAAGCAGGACAAACATCATAATAAAAGATTAGAGATGCCTCTTGCCTTTTCTCCTGGTATGTTTGCTGGTGACTTGATTGAGAAGAACCTGGTTCATCCCAGTGGCAGCGGGGCCACTGCAGAGGTCAGGGCTGGAAGGCAGGGAGGGGATGGGGCCCAGAATCAATGTATCATTAGGGCTTTTCTGATACATCCCTCTTTGTAGGAGGTTTGCTGGCCTGCTGGGCTTCATAACCTTCTGACACAAACCATGGCACCCAAAGAAAACACCCTGATCAGTGTGAAGGTACAGGCAGGGTTACAGATTTAGTTTTCAAAGTTTCCTTTCAATTTATTTCTTTAAAAAAAAAAAAAAAACCAACACATTAAATTGGTACTACCAAATTTAATGACAAGGCCACCCTGCTGAGTTTGGAGCCCAGAAAGCTATTGTCTCCCTGGTCTATGTATCCTAGACTGTGCTAATGTTTCCTATAATGCAGCTAATAACCAACCATCAGCAATAAATGCCTTGTCATCTCATTGTCGCACACAGCAATAGCTGGAGCAGTGATACTGACAAATGAACCTGCGTAATCACTTTAGATTTCTTTGTTAGATTTCACAGTGTGAAGACTGCTTCTGCTCAGCACGTCACAAAAAAACAAACAAGAGCTATAGCTGTCTCGTCCATCAATCTCAGCTTATTTTTGTCAGCCCTCTGCCAATACAGCCACAGCCCTGGGATGGGGGAGCCAAGGGTTTGGTGAAGAGGAGATGGATGGTGGTCAGAGAGAGATGATGGACCTCTGTGCTCTTCTCTCTCCTTTGTAAACAACTCTTGCCTTGAGAGAGCAAGTGGGCGGGGGGGGAGTGGTTCAGAGTGAACTTTTTTTGTACTTTCCAAGACTGCTTCACAGAGAAAATGAGGAAAAAAAGAGGAGGCTCTCATTAAAATCCAGTCGAGTCTGCCATTTTCCCTTTTACCTTTTCAGTCTTTTTATAGTTTCAAATCATTAACTATCAGCGTGAAGCTCAAAGGTAGTGCTAGCCATCTATGAAACAGTGACACATTTGACAATAATGCTTTTGAAGAGCTTGTCACATCCTCTTCCCAAATCAGTCTCATTAATGCTCAGACTGTCTCTCTTTTCTCTCTGCTTCTTTTCTCCTGATTTCTCTCTAATTAGCTTGTTTTTTTATGCTCCCTCATTCCACAGTTTGAGCTTAAAAAAAAAAAAAAAAAAAAAGGAGGTGGGGGTCATTTCCATGAACCCCAAGGCCAAGTTAATCAGCAGAATTAATGACTCTATTACCCATTAGACTTGGGGCTATGGTGCTTATATGGCAGCACCCAGTGTTCTTCAATCCTAGGCTTCTTCACTTTGCTCTGACAAATGTAAACTTTTGATCTGTTCTGCAAGCCTGCTCTTGACAGCTCCCCACTCTCCCCTTTAGCCCACAGTGGCTTGCCTTGACCTTTGCAGCTGTCAAACAAGGAAGGTAGCAAAACTTACCATCTCAAACAATGGAGATGGGGGAAAAGGAGGTGATATGGTGATATTGCTCTTCCTTCTCATGCCTGTTTCCTAGCACTGTGCCTCAGCTGTGTCAGTCCTGCTACTGCATTTCTGCATGCAGATGCATGTGCTAGTAGTGATAGGAAAAAAAGTAATGGCTTCAGACTGAAAGAGGGGAGATGTAAATTGGATGTAAGGAAGAAATTCTTCCCTGTGAGAGTAGTGAGGCCCTGGCACAGGTTGCTCAGAGAGGCTGTGGCTACTCTGTCCCTGGCAGTGTCCAAGGGCAGGTTGGATGGGGCTTGGAGTAGCCTGGTGGAAGGTGTGTCTGCCCATGGCAGAGAAGTGGAACAAGATGAGCTTTATGGTCGCTTCCAACTCAAACCATTCCACGATTCATTGCCTTAGCACCCTGACCTGGAAAAGTGACTGGCAGCTCTTGGTGCCTCAAATCCAACATGAGGCACAAGGTCCTGGAAAAAAAAGATGCCTGCAGGATTTATCTCTTCCAAGTGCTTCACCTTCTCACCTTCACAACCTGTCCACACTGGGAAAAACATCACTTTTGTGGAACAGAGACAGGACTAGAAAGACAGGCTTCAATGCCAGGAGCAACCAATGGGAAAAGGCTATTGAACCCAGATGGGAACTTCTGATGCCCCTGTCATCACAGCACACGCCCACAAGTATGGTAGGAAAGGGCTTGCAGTAGCTGGGGGTCTCTCTGGTTTCCCAAAAACCATTTGCAGGGTTTATTTTGTGAATCTTCTCTCAAGACCTCCGACAGCACTGTGTGCCTGAGCCTCAGCTGCCCCTGCCTTTCCACGTTGAAGGGAGTCTGTCCTGGATGAGAAAACTGCCTCATTCTCACACTTGTAACAAAAAAAAAAAAGCATGATCTTAAGGAACAATTTGCACATCTGCTCTAATCTGCAGCCACACAGCCTAAAAATATCAGTGGCATCTCTGCCTTGATCTCACTAGGAGCAAACTGACTATCAGCAAGTGTCTCATGTTGAAGCAGCACCACAGGACATCACCCAGGGGATCCAGACCTCCCAAGAATTACAGGAGCCACCCTGAAAAAACCCTGTGTTCATGTCTTCTTGCCTGAGTGATGCATGTACTTTTAAGACCAAAAACTGAGCTCTCTCACACACATTTCCTCATGTTCTTTGCAGCAATCTTGCCAATGCAAGCACAGTCTCTGTGCTGAGGTCAAAAGCTCTTTCTCTGCAGAAAGGTGTGGGATATTAAACCCTAAGAGGTACAAGCTGTTTGCACAGCAACTTGTAGGCACATTTTTAACTAACAGAAACAGAAGGCTAAAAACAAGTACTACTTGCCAATGCACCCAAACCCATCCTATTTAATACTCAAAAGATACAATTTCTTAAACATAAACCCCATAGATACCACTTAACTGTTGCACATAGCCTTGCTTCAGCACGGGCACAAAACTCCTTTTCCTTCTTTGCTCAGCACAGTAGCTAAATAAAGAAGGCAAAACTAGGAAAATTCATCAAAGTGGCTGCACAAGACTCTCTGCTCCTCCACAGAGTGAAAAGGCTGGGGGCACCACCTTTTCAAACTCTACTGCTTGTCATGGACCAGCAAGTTGGACTCTTACTGGAGTTTTCATGTTATAACCTCATTACAGTCACCCTATTTCCAGCTCTTTTCCCTGACCATGCCTCTTTGAGTATTCAGCAGTACTGATCTCAATGCCATGGACTCACCCTGCACCACATGCTCTTCCCCTCAGCTGTGAAGGTTTGTGCTGTACTGTGCAGCCCATTTATGCTAAAAAACCCACAACCGCTGAGTAAATGCCATTCTAAGCTCCAGTGCACCAACTCCTTTCTATCAGATATAGCAGTCTGCAGGATTAAACCTTTGAGTTGCAGCTGCAGCACTGAAAATGACCCGATTCAGACATGAGCATGCTTTGTAAAAGCAAGCAATATCATCAGAAACAGTGCTGTGAGCTTGGTCATCCACTGGGACAAGTCCTCTCCTCCTTCTCTCATAAGCTGGCGCTTTGCACATGCAACCATACCAGGTTCTCCCATGACAAGTTGAAAACATGGTTGCAAAAA